>JAAOWG010000620.1:0-13941 GCA_036491945.1 Paranurophorus simplex
ATTCCTTTCCAACCTACGATGGTTGGGTGACATCTATATTTCAAGTTCCAATGTAAAAATTCCGAATGCTAAATTCCTATAAGGGTGGGTGACATCTAGAAATAAGGTGCAAACTATCCCCCTTATTCCCAATTGTCTAACTACAATTCCGTGCATTTCAATACATTTTAATTGGGAATTGCAGGCAGACAATCGGAGTATTGAGCACATCACGTGACTTACTACATTGACACCTTTTTCTCCTCAGTACTCCTTCTATTGTATTATATATCTAATTCTATGGTTATTATTATTGCTCTTTCCTTTGCCCAAATAAAACGATGATGCGTGAGTATAAGCAACTAACTTAAGTGGTAGGTAGCGTATGTATGTATGCTATGACATTGCATGAAATGAAATGAATCCAGACAAGTTTAGTTTAGTAAGAGTCAAATAAAAGAGATTGGTTTGCAAATTCTACAATGTAAAGTTACATAAGTACATTCATTCACTTTAGAATGTGCCTTCCTATTTCCCACTCCTAACATTGTAATAAATAGCAAAGCTCTCAAGTTCCTGAATAGGAAAAGTAAGCCTTGATTCCTATCACAAGTTAAATCAGATTGGGTATTCCATTGGTGGTGCAATTAAAAACTTTAAATCGGAGACACAATGATCATGTCCATTTTGCAGTATAGTGTCAATTGCAGTAATAAAGTGAAATAATAGCTGTTTGTATTTACGTGAACGTGAATACATAGAACGTGATGCTGAATGTGTATTTAAATAAATGTACGTACATATCACCTCACACGGATTGTGAAGTTGAAATGACGGTTTGTTTTATGAATTCTTCTCTGAAATTACAAATCATTGTTGATTTGCTAGAGAGAGATTATGGGTGCAATCAATTGCACACAAATTTTAGTTATTGCTTTGATGAGTTATAATAGATATATTTTGTATTCTAGTCTCACTCATCTTTCTTTCCCAATTTGATCATGAGTCAAAAACTCTTCTCCGTAAAAGGCATGGTTATTGCCCTGTGGCTTAAGATGGTTGTGTTAATAACTAAACTTATGGATAAACCATTAAGGGGGGCGAAACCATGTTTTCAATAGACAGCTACATATTCATTATTAAATAGGTGGCGTATGTCTTCAAGCAAGAATTTCAGTAAACAAAGCATTTTTAGGGACGCTCCGGCTCAACAAGCTTTTATACATATTGCAGTTCATGGGTACTCTGCAAATGCCGTTTTAAAGCGTTAATCAAAAAATTTGAGCCTGGACGATTTTATATGTATTAGTTAACATGGTTGATTGGTAGATCATTTGCTTCAGATTGTGTGTGAATAAGCGAAGATTTATTATAATGGGCGTTGATATTAGTTTGTCATGCATGCGTGATACCAAAAAACAATTAATTACACATGTCAAAAGTTGTCAAAGTCCACAAGTTTATGTAAATATTTGAAATGCTACTGCTGGTGGAGACAAATAAATAATAAATATGTAGTGAGAAAAATAACTTTTACAAGAGTTTGCTCTTTTGTGCCAAGAACACGGGGGGGTCACAAAATAGTTTAATATACATGGACATGGTAAAATTTCCGTTCAGTTAAACAAAGAACTGAGAAATAAATTATAATTTTAATTTTAAAAACATTGAATAACGCTTGCAAATCCATTTTTCAGCCACTAATCTTGCCACTTAATAATAATTGCCTTACGGTATGCTTCATAAACGGGTGATAATTGTTTGTTAATGATGAGCAATTTGCACGGTATTAGTTAAATATTTGAGCATGGATAACCAAAAAAGTGTGGTTCATATTTGACATAATAATGATTGTTATTAAGTTTAGGTTATCAGTGGGAACGTCAGTAGAATATTGATTTTGATTGATTAGTGATGATAAGTGAAGATTAACAACTCAGCCTTATACCCTCGTTCCAATTTGCATCCACTTCAAAAGTGAAAGAAAACAGGTTTTTGTATGCAGCATTTTAGTTTGTTCCAGCGATTCTTGATTTAAACATGTTTGCCTATGCATTTAAAGTAGCCATAATGGTAAAAATATTTAATATTTTATTTATTTGTCGCATACTTGTGTAATGTACATACATACATTTATTAATTTCTTATTCTTTCTTTACAGGCAAGCTTTCTTACAATGGTCAAATCTCAACAAGACCTCTCGGTTTATGAGTATTTTGCGGACACATCTCCATTGAATGGACTAGTTGCTGAAAATAAAGAATTTAGGTAAAATTCGAAGTTATTATTTCATTATATGTACTTTTGTTAGATTTTAATGTATTTAAGTGTTTAGGCTAAACGGTAAGCACATTCGCATCATCAGTGGAGCCATTCACTACTTTCGGGTTCATCCTGATTTATGGAGAGATAGACTTCGAAAGTTAAGAGCAACTGGTGCAAATACAATTGAAACTTACGTTAGTTGCAACTTACGTTACTAAATACAATTGAAATTTACATCATGTCGTCAGGTTTCCTGGAACCTTCATGAACCTCGTAAAGGTGAATTTGACTTTGGGAATGGGACCAATGATTTTTCGGCATTTTTGGATATTCGTCGATATATTCAAATTGCTCAAGAAGAAGATCTCTTAGTAATTTTTCGTCCAGGACCATATATTTGTAGTGAATGGGATTTAGGCGGTGCGTTAACAATACAGTTTTTTTGCCACAAAAATACCTTTATATAGTAATTAAACATATAGGTCTACCCAGTTGGTTACAACGTGATCCAAACATGAGGGTGAGAGAAAACTATCAACCTTATCTCGACAGAGTCAAAGTATTTTTAGACAACTTACTGCCGCAAGTTGTTGATTTACAATTCAGTCGTGGTGGCTCTATTATTGCTGCTCAAGTATGAAGCTTTCATGCTAATATATATGTAGTTATATTAATTTATTACACTATTGTCAGATAGAGAATGAGTACAACTCATTCAATCCAAAGGCGAAAGAATATCTAGAATTCGTTCGACAAACATTTTTGGACAATGGGTTGGACAGCTTACATTTTACATCCGATAATTCTTTTGGTGGTGATGGAATGGGTGGAACTCTACCTGGGATACTGCAAACTGCAAATTTTCAATCAAATCCTGATGCAATTCTTAGTCGACTTGTGGAAGTACAGCCAGATATGCCTGTAATGGCAATGGAGTTCTGGAGTGGCTGGTTTAATCACTGGTTTGATCCTACAAAAGCAGGATCTGATCCAAATGGTGGGTTTATTGTTCAAAATAATTTATCAAGGCTTTTTTGTTATTATAAATACATTAAATTGTAGCATTCCGCAGCGTGTTAGAGACGATTCTTTCAAAATATAACGGATCAGTAAATTTTTACATGTTTCATGGTGGGACCAACTTTGGTTTTATGGCAGGGGGTAATAACATTGCATTATTATTCCTATTATTATTAATATGCATTATTAATATGCATTATTAGGTAATAACATTGGATTGCCGCCGTATATTCTTGCAGATATTACAAGCTATGGTACATAAATACCTTAAACCGGAGTTAATAAATTACCTTTTGTAAACTACACAGACTACGATGCTCCATTATCTGAAGCTGGAGATTACACACAGAAATATCAATTTGCCGCAGAATTAATTGTACAATATCAGAATCCAAAGTTAAGAACGCCTTTGAGGCCTGCCGAAAGTCCCAAGACGGCGTATCCTGCTTTATCTCTACAAAAATACTTGACATACGTAGATTTAATTGAACAAATTCCAGCAAGTCACAAAAATGAAGTAGAGAAACCAATATCAATGGAACTGCTGCCTATTAACAACGACAATGGACAAAGTTACGGTTATGTGATTTATCGTAAAATTACAACAATTAATGCTGGAGATCGCTACAAGGTATTTTGTTCTTTTTTTTGTAGATTTTAATTCTGATTTTATTTCATTGGGAAGGCTTCATGGCCTCGGGACTTTGCAGAATTATTGATTGATGGGGAATTAATTGACACTGGATTTACAAATGCCGACCCTGTGTATTGGTTAAACAGGTTAAATAAACTATTTGCAATAATAACCAGAAACAGCAATTTTAACTATTTTAATTATTTCAGTATCAAAGAATTTTCCCTTAACGTAACAAACAATGGGATGCATGTGGTTGATTTGATGGTTGAAAATATAGCACGAGTGAATTTTGGTGGACGCGCAGATTTTGTGCAACAAAAAGGAATTGCAGAGGTTCATCAGTCAAAAATTGAAATCAACGACGTGGAAATTCAAGGAGTTGAAATAATATCAATGGAGTTTAAAAATGAATGGGTCAAGGGGTCAGTGTTTTGCATGTACATATGTACAAGTACTGATTCATGTAACCTTCGGTTTGTAGATTAAGAAATTGGAGAAATGTAACTTCAAACCTCAAAGGCCCTTGTTTAGTTCAATCTTCATTTACGATCAGTGACAGTCCTACGGACACATTTGTTGATATGAGCGCTTGGCATAAAGGCATTGTTTTCGTCAATGGGTTTAATATCGGAAGATATTTTAAAGTTGGTCCGCAGCAAACATTGTACATTCCTGCCCCGCTTCTTAAGACTGGAAACAATACGGTAATTTTTGATATAAATTATTCCCATATTCACTTTGTTAAAATATATGTACATATTGTGGAAATTTCAGATTTCGATTTTCGAACAATTGGAACCCACCACGACCATTGTTTTCACTGATGTGCCAAATTTGGGACGACTTTAATATATAAAATTGAGTTTTATTCATTTCATTTGAAATTATCTATCATTACAAACAAGCGAACAAATCCAAATAAAAAAAATAAATCAGAATCTGTAAAAGCTTACTCCCAAATGAGATTTCAATTCCAGTGGATATGCCACGCGTAGAATAGAAATCGATGACCGAAATTAAGCCAAAACTTTTTATGTTTGTTGATCAGCAGGAAGCTTTAGAGTATTGGATGATGTTTGATCATAAAGATAAAGTTGCGTTTGCCATTTATCCTTCATTGCGTCCTTTTACTAAAATAACTTTCAAAACAAGTTGTTAGAACTTGTTACTCGTGTCTGGAGAAAGATTTGTAAATAGAGTAAAATCACATTCCTATTACAGTTTGTAACCTTTCTTGCATGTGGTTTGATTGGTCAAACAACTTGGCAAAGTCATTCAAATGCTTTTTTTGGGGTCAAAATAGGGGCACACGTGCGGTGCTTTTTATATAACCATCATTTTATGACTTTGGTTCTTTGTTTTTCTCCGAATCTAATTGACAAAAATCATGAGTCAAGTGCGTACAAAGTAATGAAATAAGTTTTCGTCCTACAAGTTTTTATTTCCTAATATGTAATACGCAATATATCAAAGAATGTATTCTCTAGCTGTATCATAATGTCTGCCTTCCAAAAATCACGGAAAATAAAAAGGCTGTCGTGAGCAGAGGTAGTATTTATTAGATAAGAACAAGACAAAAGACTGGAGATCTATAAAGATAGGGATTTAGAGTTCGACTTTGATGTAAAAAAACTGCGTAAGCTCAAAACTTGTAGAGAATATGCATGGAAACGCACGTATGTACGTATTATGTACATATTTCAGTAGTTGATAATAAGCCGTTACCATTAAATGAATTTGAAATATCACATGATTTACGCATCATTATTTCCTTTATACATATGACTTTATAAGGCGAAAAATTTATGTAATGCTTCAATCTAGCCAGTTTTTTATTACGGATTTCTTGTTATCTTATAAAAAAACGATTCCGAAGCTCAAACGGGATTTTAAGATGTATTAATCAATTCAATGACTTTCCATATTTTATTTTGAGCGTATGCTAATGCACAAATATCAAATCAATTCAAAGGCAATATGGACAGCCCTTTGTTTTACATCATTTCGGTACAATGTATTTATCAAACTGATCTCACAGATAGAATGTTTAAGTACCCATGTCGTCAAAACTATTGCCGTTATCTTTTTAGTTAAAACTCGTTTCAAACGTTATAAACGAAACAAATAGGGCAAAAAGAGAGAAAACAAAAGATTGAAAGTCCGTGGAATGTTTGCAATAAAATGGAAAGTGCAAAACTTTCTCCAATTTTATTCAGTTTAATCTGAAACAATGTTCATAAGACATTACTCAAACAAACTGTCTTGTGATAATTTTAGACAACTACATGCAGATTTCGTAACAAACAATGAATATAATATAATAAAATTACAAGATTGCTATACAGTCTGTCAATTCAATGGATAATACTCCAATTTACAGTTTTTAATCTGTGAATGTATAAAAAATAAGATAAATGAGAAAGAATACTGATGAAGGATATCTAGTAATTGCAATTAGCAAATATGTAGGTAGTCCGTAGCAAGCTAGCCTGGCATTGAAAAATTAGGTGTAATTTAGAGGCAGTCTACAATTTTCTAGATGTCTGGTCATGATCATGCGTTTACTATTACAAATGTACAATGGAATTTGTTTTTCATTAAAGAAGCTATAAAACTAGAATACGGATCTGTTAAAGACTTCAAAGTATGAGCATTCGTATTATTCTTGATTGCGTCTTCTTGAGTCAGGCAAAGGCAAAGGGGCTGCATACCAACAGTTTAAAAAATTTTACTTGTGTTTTGTGTTTAAACTGTTTTGTGTGTTTACATAAGACACAGTCGTTGATTTTCCAAGTTGAGACTGTCACTTTATAGACGCTTGATTAATCCTAAAATGTGGCTTTACATAGCCTTTGTAGTGCTTTGTGGAGTAATTTTGTTAAATATTCTGGATAACCTAAATCGCAAAAAGGCGAAACGTCCTCCTGGTAAAATCAAATCACTGCAAATGAAACATAAAAACTAGCGTATTTTTAGGCCCATACCAGTTACCTTTGATTGGAAATTTGTTGCTTATGTTGCCAGCTGTAATCAAGACATCAAACCTACATTCCTATTTTAGTTTAGATGAAGAGTTAATTAGAAAATATTTTACGAGTAAACCTGCTTACATTATTTTTGATGAAATATCTCAAGTATATGGGAGCATTTGTAGTCTTCAACTTGGAGTTAATTCAGGAGGTAGATTTTACACTTGTATTTTAATTACAACATTCTGACTTCTTTATAATTATAATTGGATCACAAGTTCTTTACGAACCTCAATACCTGACACAACAATTATAATCTAATTGTGGGTCAGTGTCGACCACTCTAAATTGCAGTTTTTTTTGTGCCTCAAAAGCATAAAATAATGTTAATAATTATTCAATTGTATTTATACCTTAATAATTGTTAATTTCAGTAATTGTTGGATCTGGCGAATATGCCAAACAAATTTTCTGTAGAGAAGAATTTGCAGAGAGATTTGCAGATGGGTGGCTTTTAGAACGACAATTTAATAAACCATTGGGTAAAGCTTATGAAACAGGAACCGAATGTTTGAGCTATCTTTGTCAATTATACAGGGTTGATCTTTAACAATGGAAAACCTTACAGGTCTTTGAAAATGTTTACAATTAAGCATTTAAAAGATTTCGGACTTGGAAGAAAGGAAAATATGGAAATTACTGTTGAAAACGAACTACAAGATTTTCTTTATGATTTCCAGCAAAAAATTGAGATTAAAGGGAAACGTATTAAGATTCATCATTTATTTACTCTTCCTGTTTTAAATATTTTATGGCAAATGGTTGCAGGGTAAAATTTCTAATATTCCTTGACAGTCCGTTGGTGTTGTATGTATAAATTGCTTAATGTTTAAATGTTTTTAGGATTCGGTTCTCTTACGATGATACAAAACTTCACAGACTGATTACAATTACTGAAGAAATTTCTAAATCTCATGACTTGGGAGGAAACATACTAATGGCTTTCCCAGGATTAAGGTTTTTATTGCCCAAACTAACTGGTCATAATCGTCAAATGAAATTGTACGACGAACTCAAGCAATTTTTTTGGGTAAAAATAATGTTGAATCAATTTTATTGTAAATATATGTACATATGTATATTATTACAAATTAACTAACTACATTATTATTATTTTTCAAATGAAAGGAACTGCTAAAAGAACGGATGAATTCTGAATCCTATGACAGTCCTAGAGATTTTGTAGACGTTTTTGCAACGGAGATGAGAAATCAAAAAAATGGCACAAGTCAACAGATTTCAAGCTGGCTGACTGGTACATACATAAATATACTAAATCGGAAATTAGCTTTCATGGAAAATTTCATGTTTTAGACGAGCAATTTGTAATTACCTGTTTGGATTGTACGTAAAGTAATTATCCTTATACACTTTCACGGCTATTTCTTTCAATACTTATTTATTCTATATTTAATTGTAGTGTTCACTGCCGGTTCGGAAACGACTGCAAACACATTGGAATTTGCACTACTCTATGTCATATTAAATCAAAAAGTGCAGATTAAAGTTCAGGCTGAAATTGATGACGTTATTGGAAGAAATAAGCTACCCTGTTTTAGCTTTGATCGACCAAGGTAAGAGTAAGACATATTGACTTTTCTCGGCTTACTAATTTTATTGATACACTACAGAATGCCATATACTAGCGCAACACTTTTGGAAGTTCAACGGATGTGTAACGTGATACCGCTTGTTCATCGAGTCGCAACAAGAGACACTACGTTGGCTTCCTACAATATTAAAAAGGCTAGTTTATCATCTATCAGTTTACTAAAAAAGTACTTTAAATTAAAAAAAGATTCACTTTTACAGGGTGATGTACTAATTGTCAATATGCATACCGTCCATAAAGATGTAGCACTATGGGCTGATCCCGAGGTTTTTCGACCAGGTAAATTATGGTTTTAATAAACTAAATGTTTTTGTTAAACATTGGTAATTTCAGAAAGATTTCTGGATGGGAGTGGAAATCTTATAAATGCAGACTCCGTTTTATCATTTGGAATGGGTAATCATATAATAGATCCGTTATACTTGAAAGAGTTTCTGAATTCTAAAAAAATATAGGTAAAAGAGTTTGTATGGGCGAAATACTTGCAAAACATACACTCTTCACTTACTTCACATCACTTATGCAGAGGTATAATTTTCAAGTAGATCCAGAAAAATCTATGCCAAATCTTAAACCATCAATTGGATATACAATATCTCCAGAACCATTTACTGCTTTTGTTACGCATAGAACTTTATAATAGTTATTCTTGCTACAAAAATTTATTTTCCTTCAATAAGTTAAAAATGCTTTAAGTGCAGAGTATGCATTACATAAGTACAATATTTAATATTGAAACAGTATTGCTCAAATTAAACAAATAAATAAATTATCGTATATATAAATACTACAACTAGAACTATAAAATTGAACTCAATATTCACAATAACATCAATGTAAAACGACATGTTTTCATTACTAAAAAAGCGTGAGAGTAAAATAAACAGTAATAGTAAAAAAGTAACATAATACTTGCTCATGGTAGGTTAACATTTGGACCTATTGTATTTGTATATGACTAAAATATGGGTAAAAAATAGTCCTGCAATACTTGCATTGCAACAGTGACTAGAGTTTCTTCTAAATATGTGGGACAAGTATAGTAAAATGCATCTAATCGGAACTGAGGTAATCTACATGTTTTGAGATTGCAGTTTTTGTATAAATAAATAAATGCTCAATGTAAAAACAAACACAATATTTTAAAGCATTCTGGTGTAGGACTTAAATTATGCGACCGCAGGTCTGAACATATTCCAAATATCTTGGTAGACAACTTTATAATTAGTATCGCAATCTATATTGTGACCTTGTAGTTTCTTGATAATAATAACGGCACCCTAAACTGAATAGTACACGGAAATTATAGGTATAAAAGAAAGTTTAAGAGACTAACAACAAACCTATAATGAAACGCTATACCCCAATAGTTGTTAAATAAATAAGTAACCTGCAAGATTTGTGAAGCAGACACTTTTCAGGAAAGAAAGGGCACGCGCTTATTATTATTATTACGATTTGCATATCAAACGAATTTACACCAACGAGATCTATTTTTTATGTACTTCACGATAAGGTATTTCTGATGTTACCGGAAAATCGTCAAAGAAATGCTTCAAGAATTCAAAGGTTGGTCTTCTATCTGGATCCACGTCCCAACACCTTAACATGATACCGTATACAGGATCTGTTACATGACCACTCCCTGGCATTGGCATTCTATAACCTTTGCTGACCTGGTCCATGACCTCTCGGTTGTTCATTCCTGGTAAACAATAACATGAATTTAATTTTTAAATGTGTAGGTAGGTTTATCAAATGTCGTGAACATTTGAACGATTACGCAGTTGAAGTGAAATAATTATTTAATGACTGAGTTAAGTCTATATACAGTGTCTGTACATACTTTGTTTTTGGTTTAATATTTACAAACATCTAGAATGATTACAATTTGTTACGAACCTGGATAAGGCACTTGACCTTTCGTGAACAGCTCTAAAAATTTAACAATTAAAATTTACAAAAAATAAAATAAGAGTTTCCCCCTTCCCTTACCCATCAGCATAATTCCATAGGACCTAAATGGGTGAACAGGTCATGGTTATACGCAAACACTACAAGTATTTTTTGCATTTCCTTACCAAACATCCGACTTTACAGAGAATCTTCCAAATAATATTGCTTCAGGGGCAGTCCATTTGACAGGAAATCTTGACCCTTGTCTTGGACAATATTCATCATCTTGAACAATTACTCTAGCCAAGCTAAAGAAAACGACTTGAAGATGAAATTTTATGTTTGTTCAAAACTCATACCCAAAGTCACAAATCTTTGCTATATTATTATCTCCAACTAGTACATTTCTGGCGGCCAGATCTCTAATTTTGTTATAAAATTAGTTCAAGCTTTAAAACCTATGAATTACATATAGAAATATTTTCGCACCTATGAACAAGTTGTTTTTCTTCCAAATATGCCATTCCGCTGGCAATCTGTAATGAATTATAGAAGAAGAGTAAATCACAAGCAAGCCAAAGATTTGATAACAAATAATTTACCTGAGAGGCAATGTAAACAAGATCCAATTCATCAAGATTTTGCCCTATTCCATTTCTTAAATAGTCTAATAATGAACCGTTCCGCATATATTCTGTAACAATGTACACAGGTTCTTCACGACTGCAAACGGCATAAAGGGCAACTAGACGATCATGTCTAAATTTTTTCATGATTGCTGCTTCTAATACAATTAAGTGAAGTCGTAAGATTATATAATTTAGATGGAATTGATTTTGATGATGAATACCTTCCAAGAAAGCACCGGATGACATAAGAGTGCCTGATTTAAGTGTTTTTATGGCTACTTCCATACCATTTCTCCAACGGCCTAAAAAATTAAGCGTTGCGTGTTACCAAATTATAATGCTATCAACAAACTAAACTTCACAACTTACCATACCACACTTCACCAAAATTTCCTGAACCAAGCTTACGAGAAAACTGAAGTTCACTACGTTCAATTTCCCATTGATCACGAGTCTCTTTTAAAAATATACGATTAATAATTTCATTAACTAGGAGTGGGGTTGATGAGATATAAAGGTTGGATGAGACCACAATAAAGTTAAGTTTTAAATCACACTTACCCGGTGATAGGTCCCACATGGTTGGGCTTGGTTTTGGACATGGACGTGTCAAAACGTGGCATAATCCTTGTGCATTCCCTGAAATCATATAATTTATTTAAGCATTTAATTAAATACATAAAGCGGCTGATTGTTGCAATAATTAATTACTTGAGTATGACTGTACAAGCTCTCTCAAAGATTGAAAAAGTAGTCTCGTTGTAATGTAATATCCTCCGCTGTCTAAGGGGCGAATTTTGTAATGTTTAACGTGATAGGACTTGTCTTGCTCCCAGTCTTTGACACTTAATGAAAACGCACCGGGATTTTGTTCTGAGTTTCGTAATAAAAATGTACCCCTAGGATTTTCTTCCCCCATCAAAAATTTTTCAGCTTCGCGTCTTGATATTTTTCCAAAAAACCAGCTGCAATAATTACAGTGCGATTAGCTTATTAGTGGCTAATATATAATTTAAATTCTTGATAATATTATTACTCTTCTGATTCGATGGACTTTTCAACTGCGACGAAATTTCTAGGAATAAAGCCAGTTTCTCCGGTTCGGATTATATAAACATTCCACCAATCAGGATCACTGCAAAATATAACACTTAAATCTATATATATATATATATAAGATGTAGGCTTAAATTCTTTTACCTATCATTAATGACTTCCATTACATCACCTTTTTTAAAGCCAACGTCTCTACTGTGTCGTGAGGTATAATCATAAAGTGCTACTAATGTTTTTACTGTTGTAATTCCAGCCGTTCCATATTGTTGCTGTTGGACATGTTGTAAAAATGTTGTACCGCTGCTGGAACCATTTGGGGTCGAGGCATGGGTCGAAGCATGGCAGTGATTTTGTGAGCGAATATATCCATTACTGTTAGACTCGAAGGATTCCCCTCGAGTTTTCTGAAATGACAATTGTTGCGGCAGTGTTTTACATTTATTGCTGTTCCCGGATTGACCAAATGTACTGAGAGCTATATAAAGAATAGACCCCAGTAAACGTTACAATAATCCCTTGACTAAAAAAGTTTCATACATGGTGTACGAATTATGTCACAATTTTTTGTACTAGACACAACCACCCCACCCCTCTGAAAAACATCTCCAGGTCCATATCTTGGATCTATTGCTCTTGCTCCTGTCTTATCCGTTGCATGATTCTTACTTGACTTTCCACCTTTAGTATAATTAATTTAACGCAATCTTAAACTCCTTCCTTGTATGTAACTTACCCATTTCCTACGCAATCAAAAAATCCGTATGGATGGAAAATACCCGTTAATTACTCCCCTATTATACAATTCATGACATCCTCGCTATTTTCTGCAACCTGTAAAAAAATCCATTTATTTTTCAATATTATAGTTTTCCCATTTGTTTTGACTCCCTTGAATACTGTTTACCTCGTCCCTAATTCCTAACCTAACCAAGTAAATCCCCCTTCCCTTTGTACTCAATTTAATAATAAACTTTTATCACCCTTTGATTTAGTTACATTGTACTACATTCATCTAACGGAATATTCCAACAATGACAACCCATCCCTATCTTAATCACAATTTTTCAACGATATTTTTTACCTCAAGGTGGAACATCATTTACAGCATCCTTTCCACACTTCTTCCCTAAAAATCCCCTAAAAACTATTTGCTTTTTTTAAACATTCTCTCCTCCGTTTGGATAAATAAACACCTAAATTCCTACACCTAATGAGACACTTGAAAAAAGGGGGGAAAAGTCCTACAAAGGCCCTTACCTGCAATCACCATTTAACGGATGAAATATGACGGATTTGATTTGTAGTTGTGTTAAAAAATAAAAATATATTTAGCTCTCAAAAGATCTGCCTCCCAGTCCCAACTCACAAATGACAGTATGCAAGAAATATGTGAGATCTATGTGTGAATGGTAAAGCTCGACAGGAAATGAGCCTTTCTTAATCATGCAAAATCAATTTAAATCTTCAAAATCAGCGTGAATCATGGAACTAATGTTTCAATGAGGTCATTGCAGGGAACAGTTTCCAGTTCTCTAATAATTTTGTTCTGGGAAATCAAAGACAATGAATGAGTCATTTTATTGATTAAGAAAACCAACTCCCAACTTGTATGAAATTGAAATATACAAAACAAAACTTCAAAAGGGATGGATTACATTTAAATTACAAAGAGTTTCAAAACCTTACCTCAGGAAGAAGCAGGGTTGCAAGTGTGATTTTGTGATTTTGTGAAATACTGTGATATACTGTGATTTATGTGATATCACAGTGAGGGGGTGTGATGTGATTTTTGTGATTTCTGTGATTTATTAAATATTA
>JAAOWG010000621.1:0-13930 GCA_036491945.1 Paranurophorus simplex
CTTGATTACGGATGACATAGCCACAATTACAACAAAACCGATCTTGAGGGCCTTTTAGTATCTTGGCTTGCTCTCTCACAAAACCTCCACTTCCACCAGCGATAATCTTTGATTGAGACATGGTTTATGATTCTGTTGGAAAGAATTAGTTTTAAAACTATAGTTGGTTGGATTATTTTTTTACCTTTAAGTGTGGAATATAAAAACTAACTGGTTGATGTAAGGGAAATGCTGTATAATAATTTTCAACCTGCAAGTTAAATGTATAAAAGTTTATGATTTGATAAGAGAAATATTGGATTAATTGGATTACTTTTTTCTTACCTTCTTCAAGCTTCAAGAGTTAAACGGTTGTTCTATGGCAATGTGCAGTACTTTTTTCCTTCAGGTTCAAAATTTGAATTTATCGTTGTTTAATAAATAGTAATTTAACAGGTGGTATTTATTTAAATTAATATTTCGAAATTTGTTTGTTTAAATAAATGATGATGGTTTATTTCGTATTGAGCGGTTTTGGGGAAATGTGAGTCATGTGATTAGTGAGCGCGAGGGTTTAAATCCGGACAAACATCTCACGGCTTTTAGTATTACTGATATAATAGTAACACTATATCATCAAATAAGTGGTGTCATATTTCTAAAAGCACCTGCTAATATCTTACACAAATATTGATCTTGAAAGAGACTTTACTTTCTATAATTCTTAATATTTCTCAAAATACTATTGTCCATCATATCCTCTTGCATAATGGCTACAAACTGATTTTCAAAGTGCAATGATAAAAAATACATTCCTTCAATTCCATTGTAAATAAATAAACCCTGTGGCCAGTCTTAAGAAAACAAGCGTCATTGCAAACAAAGAATTTCCACCGCATCCAATTCCAACCCTGATTACATGCTTAAAATTAGATGAATATATGAAAGAAGTTAGTGTTTCAAATGCGCATCGTGTGGGTCTTTTATACATTCCAAAAGGTACTGGGACTCAAATTAGTAAATGTTTCTGAGAAATGCGTTAAATCAATTTTTCATAGAATTCAGCGTAAGAATAACTAATGCCTTAATTCGTGCTCTAATGCAACTTCAAGCTTTATACAAAAAATACACAAAGTCATTATTCATAAGCATTTAAAAGCCTACATTATTTTGTGATTCATAAGGTTAGGATGTAGGATGTCCAGGTATACAACATCCAGCATCTTTGTACAAGAAAAAAATCCTCAAACAGAAAAACACTTTGGGAAGATACGGGATCCAAAAAGGTGTCTTTACTCATCCTAATGGAAAAGACACCTTTTAACCAAACTCATCCTTTTTTTTACCAATAGCAAGTAGTAAAATGGAAAGCCTTCCCTACCTTCCAATATTTTAAGGATTCTTTTGTAACGAAAATTTTAACAACCGTCCACCCAGTATCCAGTATCCACCAAGTTTATTTAGTAAATTAAATATTTCTTTAAGCATCAAACCGACACAAAATCAACGAGTCGAAACCACTCCAAGGGCGATTTTGATTAAGATTCGTGAAATTGGTTTCGATTTACTTGATTATTTTGTTTGTAAATCATTTGCTCCATTTTACTGATCGTGAAAGTAGGATTTGTAGAGGAACTCGGATGTAAATCTTAATACAGTTAGACATATTTACATACACGAGAAATTAGGTTGTGGCCAAGTACTAAATATGTTGTCCGAATGCAAGGAAATTGCTTTTAAACATTGTGTCGTGACAGTTGAATTTTGATTCACTCATTGAATTAAAATAGCATAAAAGACATTTTTAGCAAATCTCTGGTTCACTGGGATTGCTTGAAACTCAAGATTTGTCTTGTTCGACAATAAACGCTGCTGTCAACGCCAACTGTTGGAAGCTTGATTGGTAAGGTGGATAAAGTGACACAATTTTTGTACCATTAAATTGTCATACTTGTGCTTGATTTGAGTGACTGAAGAAGAGTATTTTCCTGTTTTTTTTAAACTTAATCTATTTAGCCATGCACTCTTTTGCATAGGATGCTGTGAATTTAATTAACTGAGAAAAAAATGTTGTATTATAAGGGCTAACTCAGGCTAACTCAAGTATATAGTCATGTAGTAAATAAGGTAACATCACAATGGTACATAAGTAATCACTTGTTGAATTGGATTTGGCATTGATTATATTCACACTGCATTTCTATCTTTTCTAGATTTTTTAAGCCCTTCTTTTTATTCATACTACCTGTCCCTTGTGTATTTGGTTGTGTCAGGTATTATTGTTGGAAGTTTAAGCGTCATCGTCTTAGCATTCCATCATCCTCATCCCAGGTGAGCTCAACCAAAACAAGAATATCTTGTCTCATTTCGTCTTTTGCATTATGTGAAGACGGATGATTACCGGTCGGATTTATAATAACAAGGGATTTTTACATTTGCTAACGTTTACAATACAAAATATAATTCAAAGAAACGGTTGGCTTAAAGGAACAAGTGGGATTTGAGGTAAAGAAATAACAAGTGAGTTTTCAAGCTTTAAAGAAACATTTCATTAGCACTGCAATTGTTTTTTTTTACTCCGAGGTCACATCATCCCACAACGGCAGCTTTAGATTATGAAGCGCACGTTGTAATAATTCGAGTCAGTAATTAAGTGTTGTGATGTTTTGTAGCTTTATTTGACCAAGTGTTGGAAGTAAAGGCTTCAAAAAATAAATCCAAGGTTATTCAGTCTATGCATTTGTTAAGGATTTTGATAGCTACGGGAATGCAATGATCTAAATAACCCTACCCTTGTACATCCCAAATAAGCTTTGCTATTTATGATTCAATATGCATCCTTTATGTAAAGGATTAAATAGTACCGGTTAGTTGTTGAGTTACTTTGCTTTGCAGTAATTGTGTGTTTCGTAGCTTCATGATTTTCAATTGAATTCAGAAAAGAAATTTTTGATATGTAAGCTAGTACTTGTTCAAAAATGAGTCAACCAAAGTGACCTAACAAAAACACCCACGATCACAACCGAACACAAACATCACCATTATTGATTCCAGTATGTTCTACTATTTTGCAATGAAAAAGCTATAACAATTAATTTTTATTATGAAATCCAATGCTCAAGCTCAAGAACCATTGCATTACTTATGTTCACTTGAAAATATTTAGACAGAATTAACCATTTAGTTTTACGGTTATTACTATTTCATTTATTTTCAGACAAATCCTCAAACGTATGTAAGCCCCCAAGAAGGCGACTATTAGTGAAATTCATGTATTTGGCGAAAAAAAGAAAAACAAGATCGTGCGTAATTATTGTTTAAAGTGGTGTTGTTCTATTGTGATTTGATTCTTGTGTTACTTGTGATCCAACAATCCCAACATTTACAATAATAAGTGAGAAATATAGTGAGTGACTTTGCAACAACAATGGGTCTTCCTCGTCTTAAGCACCTGTGCCTTATTTTAACAATTGTTCCTCTTATCAGTGCTCAATACGGGTAAGTCTTACATCAAATTTCATTAATCGGTGTGAATATTGCATTGAATATAGTTTCATAATAGAGATGCTTGCAAAGATAATGCTAAATTATGGTGTCACCTTTCACATGCTTTTATTTTCTAATTAGATTTTTAACATTAATTCTCATCCTTATGGGGAGGCTCAAAGTTGTTTTAAATTGGTATCACTCTGATTGTAGCACACTTATTATCACTTGCAAGTAAAGAAAGTTAATTTAGATATATCATGATTTTAATTTTATAAACGAATGCAACTGTGGATTTGCACTTTTGCTTTCCCATTCGCGTAGGTGGTCTAGAAGGACAATTCGATTTCATTTTGACGCTACATATAAATGCAGCAATTTAATATATTCATTTATTTCATTTATCACCACTTCCAAGTAGGGATACTCTAATGATATGTAATCTTTACTGTAACAGTTAATAACCTTATGTCAACAATCAGTTCTCCCTTGTAGTCTAATATTATTCCACGTTTCGATATCCAATATTAAGTTATCTCTGTATCTATCATCTACAGCATCAAGTCCTCCAATCTAAAAGTTATGCAGTAAACGCCCAACAATATATGAAATTGAATGACAGTTCAAGGGATAGCTCACTTTATTAAAATAAATGATGCATGCTTTCAGTTTTGAACAAAGTTTATAAAAAAAATATGTCTGTATATTTTTTAAAATGCTTTCAGAACATACACCATCGTTGCACCCCGTACAATACGATCGAATTTACCATACAACGTTGGTGTTAGTGTTGAAGCTGAATCTCCTGTACAAGTCGTTGTGTCAATTAAATCACGTCATTACAATAGTGGGGGCTCAACAGGATCTGCTCAGCAAACAACAATTGATCCGAGGTCAGGAGCAAGTCAACTAATCACACTCCAGGTCAGTATTCCATTTAAGGAAAATTGGTATTTTATGGTGTTACAAAACTAATTATTTATGCTTAACGGGTAGTCAGCTATAATAATTCTAATTTTGATGGATTATTACATATATGTACATATGTAACTCAAATGCATACGTATGTAAATACAAATATATTCCTGCATGTATTGAAATTCTGTGAGAAACTATTTTTTTGTTCCAATTCATTGCTATAATTATAAACTCCAGCAGCAGCTTTTATAATTCTCACGATTGTTAAATTTTGCATGAGTTAAGATTGTGGCAATTAACCTTCCTTTTTTACAAGAGTCTTGCAAGTGATTTTCTGCCAACTTCATCAACTAACGACATCCTTGCATGAAGTAGTTTTTTGTTCAAAGACTAAATAAATATGTATGCCACAGCATTTACAAAGGAAAACATCCTTTAATACATTTGTTGACGAGAACTGTCAACCGTGAACTAATTTTAATTTAAAATTATACATTTCCGTTCCACACAAAGGGAATGGAGAGCAGTATACAAATATTTCGTTTTCTTAATATTTTGCCATTGTTTCAAATAATATTCAAAGCCGTAATGAACGCTCATGTTATCACGCTTCCAATTTTTGTGAAGAAAGTAAATAATGTAGGGACGTATGAAATTTATTTATGAGAACATCAGTCCGCACGACTTTTAATCATTCCCTCACCTTCCTTACCTATAATTATGTCCAAAGCGTGGCATTGTTTTATAAAAGTAGCTAAATTTTTCAACCAATTAACCCGATTAGCACAATTTCGAGTTTGTGGCTATGAAGATAATGATAGCTTCTGACATCTAAATCTAATCAGGATCTAGTAATTACAAATTAACGTTCGTCACGATGCTACCACACCTAGTGTACTTTATTATTCGTTGTGTCCCTAGAAATATCTTCCAATGGTCCGACAAACAAATAGCAGCGCTTCATTTTATGTTAATAAAAATCAGGTGAAGTAAAATAATCTAATTACTTCGTTATTTCATCCTTCTAAAATATTTTAATTGTGGCTAATAGGTCATGCATGATTTTCATATTTCATTTAATGTTATTGATAGCAGTAAAATGATGTTGAAGCCATTGAGACTGACTTGGCAGTTTCTTGTTAAAACAATATAATAAATTCTGCTAATTATGGTAGCCATCAATTAAGGACTTGTTGTAAATTAACTTGTATTATATACTTTCACACTTGAATTCATCACACTTTTGTTCTTTTCAATTATTTTGTAGTATTTCACAATGTGACAGTTGATTGCTCATTTGTTAATGGATTGATGATATTTTACAGATAGGAGACCTCGTTGATGGAGGAAGCTACAATTTAACTGTAAAAGGCTCCGGAGGCCTGAATTTTGAAAACACAACGGAATTAATATACAGCCCAAAAAGTTCTTCTATTCTTCTTCAAACGGATAAACCAATTTATAAACCAGGTATGAGTTGAATTGAGGTTTTATGGGTGATAAATCAATTCCATGGTTGAATGCATTCAATGTTTTTTTATTTATGATTTGATAGGTGAACTGGTTCAATTTCGAGTTCTTTATTTGGATCGTTCCCTTCGACCCAAAGGTCCAGGAACGCTTGACATTGTTATCAAAGACAGTCAAGGGAATATTATAAAGCAATGGAAGAATGTATTTGCAAAACGAGGATTGTTCTCAGATCAATTGCAATTAAGTACTCAGCCAAACCTTGGGGATTGGATTATTGAAGTTACTGCACAAGGACAGAAGGAGACTCAAAAATTTCTAATTGCAGAATATGTTCTTCCTAAATTTAATGTGGATATCAATTTACCTTCTTATGGGATTTTTAACTCTTCAAAAATTACTGCACGATTACGTGCAATGTAAGTTGCAGCTAATTTTTAGTTAAGAAGCAATTCAAAATATTAATCTTACATAAGTGCAACACCATTTTGACAATTAAAGAACCGTAATTGTTTGAGGCATAATAATGCTTGGTAAAAAAAAGATTGTAGATTGAGGTAAATGATGAGCGTTATTACTAGAAACATATCATGATAAAAAGTATTCCGTAAGAACCGTTGTTGTCACTTGGTCTTTTTTGCAACTTTGTGGTTTTCTATTCTATAATATGAACAATGAAATCATACAAGTGCGACCCCCATATTTGTTGCAATAATAATTTATCAATTGTTTTATGAGAAAAAGTCGTTCTTGTGCTTGGATACACACTTGTAAAATCCATTCTCCAAAACAATATGTAAATTATTGGCAACGTATGTAAGATTGTGATGTGCAACCAACTTTACAAATATGGTGTTTGATGCAAGCATTTCTGGTTCTGGATTTTTTTAGTAAAATTGCGTGGGCTTATTTATGTAGGATGTAAATGTAGAGTTAAATATGTATGTATAAGGAGGATAAATATAAATAAATATAATAATGTAATATGAAATTATGTCAATTTTAAGCAATGGTAATGATATCTTTCCTCAATTAGGTACACTTACGGACAACCTGTAAAAGGAGAAGTTGTGGTTTCTGCCTATCCAACAATTCATTCATCTTATATTCAACCCGTATTTCCGGGCATTGTACGAAAAACACTGCCAATTAATGGAGATGCCGAAGTTGAATTTGATCTTGCACAAGAGTTGCAGTAAGCTTATTTGTGATGTTTCTATTTAATGATGTTGATAAACCTTTGAACAAAGGTTGACGGATGATTACCAGCGATTAATTCAATTTGAAGCAACAGTCACAGAGCAGCTTACTGGGAGACGGCAAAACGCTACAAAAACTATAACCCTTCATAAATATGACTATAAATTGGAGATCATTAAGGGCTCAGAATCTTTCAAGCCAGGACTTCCATACAGCATAACCATAAAAATCGCTACGCAAGATGATGTTCCAATATCCGACCCAAGGCCAGATGCATTAACATTGAAACATGGCTTCTCTTATAACCATGAAGAGTATCAAATCTCCACATATCCCATACCTCCAACAGGATTAGTAACATTGACCTTTGATGCACCAAATAATGAATCGTTGAACGTGCTTGGGATAGAAGCGACGTATAAGGAACTGACAGAGTGGTTCCCAACGGTGCAAAAGGCATTGTCTCAATCTAACGCTTATATTGAAGCCGTGATAAAAACAGCTAAACCAAATGTGAGTTTTATAATTGATTACAAATCTCCAAACTTTCACCTTCAAGAATTTT
The DNA here is from genome assembly GCA_036491945.1 of Paranurophorus simplex. Taxonomy (NCBI): domain Eukaryota; kingdom Metazoa; phylum Arthropoda; class Collembola; order Entomobryomorpha; family Isotomidae; genus Paranurophorus; species Paranurophorus simplex. The sequence goes on from JAAOWG010000621.1 coordinate 7,619, forward strand.
ATAAAATGATTAATTTGCAGGTAAATTCTGAAGTTGAAGTTGAAATTAGCTCGACCGTTCCATTCAAATCTTTTTACTACGAATTAATTGGAAGAGGGGATCTTCTTATTTCTAAAAAAGTTAATCTTCCAGCAGCCTTAGACAAATTTGTATTTAGAGTCCTTGCTCCAATCAATTCAGCCCCCAGAGCTATGCTAATTGTCCATATTATCCATGAAAATGAGATAATTGCGGATGGGGTAGAATTCAATGTGGGAGGGTCTCTGGATAATTTCTTAAATATAACGATGACAGCCAGTCAAACGGAACCTGGAAAGGATATTGAAATTGTTGTGGGATCAAGACCAAATTCTCTTATTGGCTTAAGAGGGATTGATCAGTCGGTGCTGATTTTGAAACAAGATAAAGATATAAATTTGGATGCTGCGGAGAAGGAATTGGACGAATGGAACATGATTGATAGATCCAACGCCAATTTTAGGTTTAGAAGATCCTTGTTTGCACCCACAGGGGCTACTACGGCGTCTCTAGTTTATGAGGTATTTAAAATGCAAGGCTTTTATTTACAGATATTATAAGGTGAATTTTATATTAATAGAATGCAGGACTCGTTATTTTAACTAATGCCATTGTTCATCAACAACCCCCAGTCGGTATGCTGATAATCATTTTAATTATTGTTATTTTTAAGTGAACTAATTATTACCAAACGTTTGCATTTTCACTTCATCATCACACACTTTCTTTTAAATGCAATATCCCTTTGCACCAAACACAAACAAATATTTACAAACATGCTGCTGTACAGGCTTTAATTGTTGAATAATAGGGTAGATGTTTAATTGTGTATAAACTACATGTAATGTAGCTACTATTTGGAGGACTGGGCGATTTCGAAATATGGAAATCATGGAAGGCTTTGCAAAAAATGTAGATTTGGATATAGACTTGGAAGCGGATGAAACTGATCTTGACAACAATATGATGGCAAATGGAATTGTGAAACAGGGGCAGATAACAAAACGCAAATACTTTCCAGAAACTTGGTTATATGAAATCGTGGCAGTACGGTAGGAAATGTTGGATTATGAATATCCAGCTTTGATGGGCTTTATTATTAGCTTTTTGCTTTAATGCTTCGGTATCCCCCGAAATTCTTTTTTACATTTATTAAATATAAAGTATTGACTCTTATAAAGTATTGTCCGAAATTAATGAAATGTTAAATGTCCCATTAACTTTATACCTCGTAGTTTTCTACCGAGCCAATTTCATGGATGATTTAGACATTAACCCACATGCACAAGCAGAATCTACGGGTGGTAGACAATTAAGTGAACTTCAAGAATCAAACGGGATAAGAACAAGGAAGTACTTTCCTGAAACATTTATTTGGGAACAATTAACAACAGGGTAAACATAAAAATAGCATCATATTATGCAAACTTTAAAAACTCAAAAACTAATTTCTACAAGTGCTAAAATAATAATGTAATCTGTTTTTTTGTAGCTTCGTTTATGTAGCAGCCATAATAACATTGCAATTAATTAAATGTTGCTTTTGCTTGCATGTCTGTCTGCTTTTTTTAAAAAAACTGCACACAACGAGTGAAAATGCATGAAAAAGAGAAACAAATTTTCAGAACTTGTATAAACTTTTGTAGATTAGAGTTTCTTTCTATCTGAATGTTTCATGTAGATGTTAAAGCATCGGACAAGGCAAATCCAAGACCACAACGACCCTTTGTGGACGCTTCTAAATCCAAAAGTTCAACTTTACGACCGGATATTGGTCCTGGTATTCCATACGTAGGGCCAACGCGTCCCCCTCTTGCAGGTTAGTTATACTGCAATGTAAAAAACATTGTAGTATAACTAATTCCACATTTTTGTAGGCCCATACGCCTTTTCAAAGTTGCCAAGACCTAAGCTTTCACCTTATAGAATATTTCTTAGTGATGTCAAACAGCTTCCTGCACCTACTTGGATTTTCAACAATTCTTTTACTGGGTACTCCACCAAATCTTTTGCTTTTGTTTTATATTTTTCTAGCTCATTTTTGTATATTTCTGTGCATGTATGTTGTATGTTTGTGTATGTAATTTCTCCACCAACTTTTTGTTCAAGAATGTATGCACATATGTAGCGTTGTCATTTATGGCTGAAATTAGCTGCGGCTGAATGTGATATTTAGTTTTCATAAGCTTAATCTCTTCTTGTTATCTGTTAATAATAAACTGTAAACTTTTAATTAGGTATGATGGAAGAAGCAAAATTCGCAAGACGGTTCCAGACACAATTACGTATGTTATTTTTTTATACTTTATTAGATGTTCAAGAGTATTGTATAATTGTACACAAGACATTATGTATAATAATTTATGTAAAATGATTCAACTAATACTTTCCACTTTGCAGGTCTTGGATAATTTCTGGATTCTCTTTGGATAATGTCTACGGTCTCGGAGTTTCCGAAATTCCCATGAAATTAAATGTCTTTCGACCATTTTTCATCTCCCTTAATATCCCATATTCTGTTGTAAAAGGGGAAGCTATTGGGATTCAAGTGTTGATTCACAATTATATGGAACGAGATATAAATGCTGATATTACTTTAGACAATGTTCAAAATCAGTTTTCCTTCACTCAAGATGAAAACGAAGTTGAATCCCGTGAGTATTAAAATTTAAGTTTGATTTAATCTTTACAATGAATTGCGAAAAATCTGAATGACTGACTTGCAGGGCTGGAATTGTACAGAACAGAAAAAGTTTCAGTGAAAGCCAACTCTGTGAATTCTGTTACATTCTTGATAACCCCAACAAAGATTGGAGCTATTGATTTAAACGTTAAGGCAGAATCGAGGATAGCTGGGGATGCTTTGGTGAAAACGTTGAAAGTAGTGGCCCCAGGTCAGCCTCAAAAATTGAATAAGGCCATCATGATTGACTCTCGAAGACCACCGATTGCTCCACTAAATCTAACAACAAAGTTTCCATCAAAAAGAGTTCCTGATTCTGATTTTGTTAAATTTTCTGTCGTTGGAGACATTCTTGGGCCAGCTATACAAAATCTTGATAGACTGTTGGGTAATATGTAAAACTAGGCAATGGGATTAACTTATTTCTTTTTCATATATGTAGAGCTGCCAACTGGATGTGGAGAACAAAATATGGTGAAATTTGTCCCGGATGTTGTGATTTTGGATTACTTACAAGTAGGAATAATGTTTTCTTTTGCTCTTACTTTAATCCCTACATTTTATAGAGCACCCGTCAACTAACTGATGCCACTCAAGCTAAAATCATTGAGTTTTTGGAAATTGGCTACCAACGACAGTTATCATACAGACATGAGGATGGTTCATTTTCAGCCTTTGGACCAAAAAGCAGTGATTCAGGTTCCACTTGGTTGACAGCTTTTGTAGTCAGAGGATTTCTTTCGGCAAAACGGCATATTTTTATTGATACTGGTGAGGGCCACAAAAAAGTTCCCAATTTAAAGGGACTAATTTTGATCTTGTTTTCCAATTTCAGCAATTATTGAGAAGGCCGTAAAATGGCTTGTCAACAAGCAAGAAAGTGTCGGGAAATTTCAAGAAGTTGGGAAAATATATGATACCAATCTTCCAGGACAGTCGTCTCAAGGCATTGCTCTAACTGCATATGTGACATTGGCTTTAATCGAAGCAGAATCTGACACTGATATAAAAACTGATTCGAGATTTTCATCTGGAAAAAACTTGGCGTTGGATTTCTTGAGTAGAAATTTAGAAGGGTTAACAGATCCTTATGCTGTGAGCTTAATAACCTTTGTCCTTACCCGAGCCGACCATTATTCTAAACAAGGAGCATTCAATATTTTGGAAGGATTAGCTAAAATTTCAAGTAATCATCATAATTTGATATGAATCTACATACAAATATGATTTATTTTTAGGTGATGGTCAATTTAAATATTGGGAACCCATAAAAACTCAACAAGACGAAAGGAATCCTTGGGCAAAGAATCCCAAGCCAATTGGAGTTGAAGCTACGGCCTACGCTTTATTGACATACAATCAAAGAAATTACGTTGGTAAGTTGGTAACCACAAACCTTATTAAAAAATGAGAAGATCGGTTGTTCAAATATTGTTTCTTTTTTTGCATAGGTGATTCAATCCCCGTTGTTCGATGGCTTTTAGAACAAAGAAATGAAAACGGTGGATTCATTTCTACACAGGATACAGTTGTTGCATTGACAGCCTTGGCTAGATTTGCAATGTCATCAAGAACATCATCAATTGATCTTGTTGTGGAATTAACTTATGAAGGAGGTAGCCAGAGATTTGAAGTCAAAGACAATAATGCAATTCTTCTTCAAGAATTCGTGGTAAATTCTTTTCAACATAATGGTGATACGTCGTGTTCATGGATTTTTTTGTAGCTTCCATCAAAAACGCGGTGGGTGAATGTAGAATATACGGGGTCAGGGGTTGCTATTGCTCAGCTATCTTGGGGCTATAATTTAGAGGTTACAACAGCATGGCCTTCTTTCACCCTTGATCCACAAGTTGACCGAACCTCAAATTCCAACCAACTTTCGCTATCCGTGTGTACCTCGTATTTTGGAGGAAATCAATCAAATATGGCTGTAATGGAAGTGAACATGCCGACTGGCTTTGCTGTGAATACGGAAAACTTGGCTAATCTACTCCACTACCCTGCGATCAAGCGTTATGAGACGGATGAAGCGTTATCAAAGGTTTTCATGTATTTTGATGGAATAGAAAAGGGCAAAGACAATTGTCCCACCGTCTCTGCCTACAGAGTATTCCCTGTTGCCAAACAAGCTCCAGCCTATGTAACGATTTACGATTATTACGATAATTCAAGAAAAGCAAGGTAAGGTTGAAGCTTAAGAAATGTGAACTGTATGTCTAAAAAATTGTTGGAAATTGTAGGCAATTTTATGATTCTCCGAGTGTGGGAATATGCGATATTTGTGATGAAACATCCTGCTCCCAAGAATGTCTTTTAGCAAGACAGCGTCAAATTGAAGAAAATGCCAGAGTTAACCAAGCCTCTAGTGCCATTTCTAGCTTAAACACACTTACCATTTTAATAATCTCATTAGCAATAATTTTCTTTAAAGAGTAATGTGTCGAGTTAATTATATTTTTTGATCCATTGTTTTGTATTAGACTGAGAAAGAATTGGTTTTGTTTTGTGAATATTAACTTTATTAATGTCTGAATGTATCGTGGTATAGAAAAATTACAATAAATAGCTGGAAAAGGTATGGATTGTATTAAAAAATGAACATTTAATCAACAAAAAGTGTATAAAGAACATAGTGGAAATTGAAAAAAACTTGCAATGCAACTCCATATAGCCCGAGACAGGGAATACTGTTTTAGGCCGAGTCAGAACCACCATTTCTGTCTGTCTGATGTCACGATAACTCGGGAATGGGTTATCGGATTTGGATGAAATTTAGTACCAATACACATTAGGTATTAGGTCAAGTTATGAATTGAGTTCGAAAATGGGCCAGATTGGTCCACCCAGTGACCGATAGGGGTTGTCAAAAGTTTTTTGGTATCTAAATTACAAGGGGGGGCCCTTGTGATTTTATTTTTCGAAATTATTATATTCGATATTTAAGATTCATCAGACTGATATTGTGAGAATATATTTTCAGAATATGATTCAGTAATTTGGTCAGTTTGGAATGGTAGATCAGACAACACAAATTGTTGAAAATTACCAAAAATTTAAATTGAGATTTTTCGTTGTGGGGTGTTGGGTAAAGGTTAGGTTAGGTTTTCGAATAGAAAAGACCAATCTACGTAACCCCCACCCATTTTTAAAAAAGTATTCACTGACTCGGGCTATATAGAGTAGCACTTGAAGTTTTGCAATTCAATTTGCTATAGTTGCTTTAAATAAAAATAATTGCAAAAGAATACAGCGTGAGGTTTTTGAAAAATTAATGATTTTATATTTTTTGCAAAAAAATTATCAAAATGCGTTTCGTTCATAAACAAGTCAATCCCTATATCCAATTTTTTCTGCATTTCAATCTGCTTCAGTACCTTTAAATAAAAACAAAATTGCAAAAGAATAGAGGGTGAGGTTTTTGAAAAATTAACGATTTTATATTTTTTTGCAAAGAAAATGTTAAAATACGTTACGTTCATAAACAAGGCAATCCCGAAATTCAATTCTTTTTGCATTTCAATCTGCTTTAGTACCTTTAAATAAAAACAAAATTGCAAAAGAATAGAGGGTGAGGTTTTTGAAAAATTTATGATTTTATATTTTTTTGC
>JAAOWG010000622.1:0-13929 GCA_036491945.1 Paranurophorus simplex
GCTGATTAATTGGTTGACTGGAGATTTCCGGCAGTTGACTAAATATAATCTGTGCATGGACGTTTCTATTGTATAATTGTACATGTACATATGTATGTTATATTTATTCCACTTTTTTAACTACGACTATTTATCCTTAATTTATTACGCATCATTTATTGTACTGATATGTATTCATTTGTAAATCTGCAACTAACAAAATAGGATAGGTTGTCTTCGAAAATCGATATTTTGTTTTTCATAATGAATATTTTTCTCAGTACCTTAAAATTTCTTGTGTTTTTCGACATATTTTTAGTGACTGCATTTAACTCGGAATGGAATCAAAATGAGGGCCTTGTCAGAAAAGTCCCAGTGTTTGCAAGGAAAGCTGGATTTACTCCTGTTAAATCAGAAATGAAAGAAAAAGTTTTGAATGAGGGATGGGAGCAGCACAGCAGTAGAAGTAAACCAATAAACGGTTTGATTGGAAAAACAAGCTTTGAAGATGATGTGGAGTATGAGAAATACGATGACTACGAGGAATGTCCAAAAGATCACTTTTGGCATATTCGAGGTAGGAGGTGTGTCCCATTAACCTGCCCTGGTGGTACTGTGAAATGGCGTTCTCGTGATGAAGAGACGGGTATTTGCTTGTGGACAAACCATAGAAGAGGACGCTACAAAAAATACAGCAAAACGTTTGGAACCCCGAAATATGTAATAACCTCTTAAAATGAAGGGATTGTTATTAAAACTTTTAATTTCAGAGCGGAAGTGGTCTAGTTAATGGATGGCTGAATGGCTAAAAAGCCTTGGATTCATGTTTTTTTTACTTTTATTGTAGTTGAGTAAATATTAATATGCCTATGCTCTGGATACAGCAGCATATTTGTCTTGTCTTGTATTATGCATAACTATTTACATAATCAAGGAATTGTTGGAGTTGCCTTAATACTCCCCTACACAAAACTGAACAAATAAATGAGGGAATTTGGTAATTATTGTGAATCAATTGAATCGAATGTAATTGCATATTGCATTTGCTAAAGACGAATTTGAAGTTTTTTAAACTAATCATTTGAAACCAATATTCGAATATTTCTTTTAATTACAGTTGATAATATCATGCTATAAATATTCTGTATCGGATCCCCCAAGCTTTCACTTTTAATTTTAATAATAATTTGTGTCTGTACATGTTCATCGCTAATAATTACCGATGAACGCTTACAATCTTTGATAATAAGCTTTGAAATGGATGGTATTACAATCAAAAGCTCAGACACGATAAAGACACTTGGTCTTACTATTGACTCAAAATTAAAATGGCATGATCATATCAACAAACTCTCTAGAAATTATCATTTGGCCGCTAGGTCCCTTTACCCTCTGAAAAATCTCATACAACCTTTTAACTTCCGACTACTTTTTAATGCCTGTGTAGATTCAATTTTTAATTATATGTCGATTATATATGGCAATGCCAGCAAACAATGTTTAAAAATTTTAGAAAAAAATCAAAAGCAAGGGCCCCGAAAAATTCTCAATTTAAAAAAATATGATCCGGTCCGTGACCAAATGTATAATGAACTTAGGTGGCTGCTTCCTCAAGATAAGTATATATACAATAGCCTTATTTTTATATATTCAGTGTTTAACCAAAATATGCCTTACTTTAACAATTTTTTTACTTTAAATAGCGACCTTCATTAGCACCAAACTACAGCTTCCAATTATATACATACATCTTTTATCCCAAAAAATGATTATGGTTCTAGATCCCTATGCAATAACTCTTTGAAATACTGGAATAGTCTGAACAATGAAATTATCTTGTCAAGCTCTGTCTCAATCTTTAAAACAAAATTTAAAACTTTAATTTTAAACAAGCATTTTAAATGACTTTCGATTCAAACAATCTGTGTAATATTTTTTACTAATCTATGATGTATTTACTCTTTTGACTTAATCTGTCTCTTTGGCACTATATTGTATTTGTATTTTTATGTGACATCTTAAGCGTAACAAGCTACTTTTGTAGATGCTTTAAGATCAATAAATAAATCAATCAATCAATCTTTATTTTAATAAACTCCCAAAATGCTATAATATTTCAATCTTGTATCGCTTGAGCGAATTATTACAATGTTGACATATTCAAATGCGGTTACTTTCGTAAAAACTTTTCACTGATATAAGTCGAGGAAAGTTTTTGCCATTTGTAAGGTTTCAGCATCCACAGTGCTTATGGCATCATTAAAGTTTGTGTCACCCAATCGTGCTCGAAGATTATTGACTTCATTTCGGAAGAGTTGAAGTAAGTCCACGGTATAGACACAATCGCGACTTGCGAGCCGTTTTTTCCGAAGATCGTTTTCGGTTTCTACCTCTTCAACGTCGCGTTGTTGTGAATCAAAGTCCATAACACAAAGCGAGCTATGATGAATCACGAAACTAGTAAAATGCTTATTACACAATACATGAGACATACTCGATCATTTTCCCCGTTAAATCAGGCTTCAAGACGTCATTCAGTGTTTCTGATACGGCTAAAAATATTCCACAGAGTCTATGCAAAACAACCTTTAATGAAGAAGGCACATTTATTAGGACACGTCTATGCAAAAACTTGGAAAATTACCGGTTCACAAGTTGACATCAGTTTCAGAAGGGCAATACTTATCAGTTTTTTTCTCTCTGGTTGAACAATATATGTAACTTTACTGCACATTACGTCAGTAATAGTAGCAAGAACTTCGGAGGAAGATTTTCCTTCAATAGCAGTGATAGAATCTAATCCCATTTGAAACATTGATTCAGAAATTAAGAGAAGACGAGATATGGCAGACAAAAATAAAGCCATCAGGAATGGAGAATCTAGAGCTTCATAGGCGGCCCTAAAACGTTCAATCGTTCATGAAATATCGCGCAATTGATTTTCAACCTACAAGAAAATTTTGGCTACGATAGGCTTTATTGCAGCAGGTCCTTTGATTGGAGAAGTTCGCATAAATGTTTCCACTGATCGAAGAACCATTGCAACTCCTTCAGCACGCATATCAGACATTGATGAATTCAGTTCGGTGCATATTAATGAGCCGTATTTTTCAGCAAAATATTCTGGGTAGATGATAGAGTAGGAATTGACGAGTGCAATTGAAATTTTCATATGTTCCGTGGAAATTGCAAGCAATGGAATTAAACGATCGATTAACGAAAAGAAACTCTCACTGTTAAAGAAAACAAGTATAAGGACATAGTAGATAAACAGTAGATAATTGTCAATGATATGTATTAAACGTACTCTGGTGGATCAGAAGCATATTCCATCAACGCTAACCACAAATCCAACCCATCTTCTAAGAGATAGACATGTTCAGGAGCTTCCAAATCAGTGGCAATGCGAATTACAGGAAAAAGAAAGTCTCGCAAAACGGTCGATTCATTACCCAGCGCCTGTTTATACATGCAGTAGCCAAATTATAAGCATTTGATTAGTGCCTTACTACATTAAAATTTAATTATAACTAACATGAACAAGTTGAATAGACGTTGAAACAACAGCTGCTTTCAACATATTATGATCCATTTCCCACAAAAGAGGAAGATACTGAGCCAGAGAACCTATTTGATTCGTACTCTTAATCTGAGGGCCCATTCGCTCAATCAGAAAACTCATCGTATGAAGAACGCGCATCTAACAAATTAAAACACGCTATTTATTTTTTATTAATAATTTTTGTTAAATACCAGGTACCTTATTATCACTTTCACGGACATCCTTCAACAATGTGAATAAATTATAAAATGTTTCGCTCATGTACGGACCAAATTGTTCTGGTATAAATTCGAAATCATCTAAACAATTCCTTAAGGCTTGCGATGAGCTCAGTCGAACCTAAACAAAACACAAATTTTCATGTCCTATTGACTGAAATTGACTGGAATAATCTTACGACGAAATCTGGACTTCGAAGTCCAGATAATAACAGTGCATAAATTATTGGCCTAGATTCACCACTGACTTTTACTCCAGTCCATTGCCCAACTAGCCAAGTAATTCTGCGATGTAATATTGGGACAGGAAGAGTTAACTCCTGAACTAAAGTGTTCACCAACCACGAATCAAAAGAAAACTGGAAAATAAAATAAAATAATGGTAATGAATGCAGTCTCATTCAAGATTAATTTGTACACTTGCCTCATCGTATAGTTCATACGCAGTGATTCCAATGGCATTATAAAGAGCGTCTTTAGCAAGAATTGCTTGATGATCATTAGAATCTGATAAAGGACCCTCAAATTCTTTCATCAATGAAATTAGTACCTCGGAAGACTTTCGAAATTCCTTAAACAATGTTACAAGCAAGGTTTCTGCACTTTGCTGAATTGAATCAATAATAATAAACATAAAACTTGAGTATTTGTTAAACAATAGTGTTTCTCACCCTTAAACTGTATTTCCAAGTCTCTCCAGCATCTTCCATTCTTAGAGCTAGCAGATGACAATTGTTCAATACCAACAATGTAAGTACGTTTTACGTAAAACGTCAGTTGTAATTTATTAACCTACCAAATTCTTCCGGGTCTTCAGTCCAGTTCTCCATTTCCGTTTGCGACAAGGGCAAATAGCGTGTAACTAGAACTCGAACTAAAATACTCAAATTGTCATCAGAAAAAAATTTATCTTTAATTTCTGCAGCTTCAATCGTTAACGGATCAGTTTCTGGCGTAGCGACATTAAAACTACCGCGTCTAGGTTTACTTCCTGCTGAATCTAGAAAATAAAGATATTAGTGCTTAGTTTAAGGACAGATTTTACGAGTTTTATGCTCAAACCTTCGGTAATCCGTGGAGCTCTGAATTCAGCACATAAAATTATCCCCTTCATTAGATTTAATGCTTGAATTGCAACTCGCTCAAACACCACACATCGGCCTCCTTCAGAAAATCCAAAGTATGCCGCAAACTCTAATCCAGCATGTAGAAATGGTACAAAGGATAGAGGATGTACTTCAAGCAAATCGCCTACAACTTTCCACATTGTTACAACATGCTTTTCTAATAAAGCAGAGTTATCTTGTCTATTCAGTCCTGAAAAAAATCATGTCAGCATATACTCTACTACTTACACATTGAAAGACTTACTTAATTCCAATGTCTCCTTTGCTCGCTGCATAATGCGGAAAATAAACGTTTTCACACTTTGACTATCACGAGGCACTTTGTATCCCCTCACACATAAAATGCGAAGAATTTTTAAGGCAAGATGAGCCCTCGGTAAATCATCCCCTGAAGCACCTGATGATGCCCATAAAACGAATAAGCGATCCCAAAGGTCATACAAATAATCAAAAATTTGAGCTGCAATGTCTTGAAAAATTTTCCGATCACCAGTTAGCCGTTTTGTTGATAAAATCTTGATGACATGATAAGAAACGAGCAGTGCCCTAATCAGTTCAAGACAGAAATAAAAATAAATTAATAATTATTAACAAAGAAAAGAGTAGATAAATTAATCCACCTCTGCTGCTTGAATGGATTCTCGATCTGAATATTAGTCATCAAACTCGGAAGTAATGATGGCCATTCTCTGATTTCTAATCTTGCTATCTTTGCCGTTACAAGAGCCAACTGGGTGGCCACGTTTAGAGCTGGCTCCATTAAAATCAATTGTTCCAAATTCGACTTGATTGTTATCCTGTCCGCTTCCGATATCCCAACAATTGACGAAGTAGTATGCGGCCTATAAAAAATACTATCTCTCAGCACATTCCTATTTTTTTGTAATACTTGATTGAACTAACGCATTATGTAGTATTTTCCATTGTCTTTCAATTCCGTTTTTCAAGTGGATCGCAGCAATAAATCTAGCTGCAGCATCAAATTCATGCGTCGCAATGACTTTCTGTTAAAAAAACAAAATTTTCAATAAATTATAAATACTCTGAATTGTTATCAGCAGAATACCGTCAAAGCCACATAGAATCCTGGTTGTGACTCCCATGCAGCTAAATTTGCTTCTGCCGTCTTCAAAGCTTGTGGATTTTGGGATGCTGCTGCTTTTAGTGCTTCACCTAATGCAATAACTCCATCGTTATCGTTCATCCTGCAAAAGATTATCTCTCCTCTCAAAATACTTGGACCTCAACAGGCCTCCGTAGTTTTTATTTTTTTGTTGTTCCCGGAGCGATATGCGTGTTGCCACTCTGCCCCCGGATTACAGAGTTTTACAATGTGTGCAATGAAAAAATGGCAACGCACATCCCTCCACTTTCGGAACAAATCGGAAGTTAGCAGTCGATGGTATCCTTTTAGTAGAGGGAAGGTGTTGGCTCTCTCTGGATTTATATTCTTCCCATAAAATTGATCCCACAACAGGATCATCTCTATAATTCTGGATTAGAAATCCGCCTAATTATGAAGGCTGAAAGTACATGAGAAATAAAGAAAGATCAATGGCTGCAAGTATAACCTCATCTGATATTATCCTACCAAATCCACCTCCTGATTTGTTGCTACCAAAGCATGCAGAATTTTTATCAAGATACGGGACATCAAAAGAGGACTATGTAAGAATCAAGGGATTTTATTTGGATAATTAAATTGGAATTTCCAGGAGTATTGCATGACAGAATTCCTTCGAATGTCGGGAATGTATTGGGGTTTAACTGCATTGAGTTTGATGGATAAGCTGGATTCTGTTCCACAAGAAGATGTGGTTGTTTTTATACAAGATTGTTTTGAAGAGACGACAGGAGGGTTCTCTCCGGCCAAGGACCATGATCCACATATTTTGTATACTTTAAGTGCTGTGCAGATTTTGGCAATGTGCGTGTTTTTTTTATGATGTTGAGTACTCAATGTTTTTTTATAGGTACGATGAATTCAAGGCTGTGGATTGTTCAAAAGTTGTATCCTTTATTCAGTCTTTGCAGCAAGCAGATGGCTCATTTTATGGAGATCAGTATGGAGAAGTTGATATTAGATTTTCATTCTGTGCTGTTGCGACTTTGTCCCTGTTGGTGAGAGGAGTGGTGCTAGCATTTTGTGTGATGTTATAACATTAATTGAATTTTAATAGAAAAAATTGGACGCTATTAACACTCGGAAAGCTGCGGATTTTATTCTTTCTTGTCAGAATTTTGATGGAGGGTTCGGATCAAAGCCAGGGTCGGAATCTCATGCTGGTCTTATTTATTGTGCGGTTGGAACGTTATCAATACTCAGTATGGGATTTTGTTCCAATTTTACACTCTTACATTTAACTCTTTCTCTGTAGAGGAAGTTGACCGCATAAATAGTGACTTGCTAGGCTGGTGGTTATGTGAAAGACAGCTAAAATCTGGAGGTTTTAATGGAAGACCAGAAAAACTTCCTGATGTCTGCTATTCATGGTAATAAAGTATATTTTTATTCCACACTTTTATATGGACTTTTTATATTTATTATTAGGTGGGTTCTGGCATCTTTGACAATACTTGGGCGTCAAGACTGGATTGACCAAAAGGCGCTCATAAAATTCATTTTGTCTTGTCAAGATACATTAACTGGGGGTTTTGCCGATCGTCCAGGAGATGTGGTGGATCCATTTCATACATTGTTCGGGTTAGGAGCATTATCTCTATTGGGATATCAAGATGAGAAACTCGTACAACTTAAGAAAATCAATCCAGTTTTCTGTATGAGTCAAGATACTATTGACAAGCTAGAAATCGAAGTTCAGATTTTACCTGGAGGAGGTGCATCTTGATCATGAAGATTTTCTACTTTCGAGAAGTTAATAGAACTCTTGTAAACCGTAGCTACTTCTGTGTGAAGTCTACTCTTCATTTTGCCTTATTTATCGTCATCGACTTTTTACTGTAAGCAGAAATATTGCGTCCATTTTAATGTTTCGCATCTGCAAGCAAAATTCCAATGCTGGACAGCTTATGTATACTCTAGTTCAATGTAATATTAAGATTGAAATTGAGTAGCTTAAAAATTTGTAATCGTTGTTTAAATTTATTACGTTTAACTTTTATTGCCTTTAATGTTTTATGGACAACAAAATTCATATACCTCTCTCTTTCTTGCCAAAATCTCTGAAGTAAATGTAGAAAGTAAAAATATAGGAGAAAGTTATACAGGTAATGCGCTTATAGTTGATTGGTTTAGCTCAGTTTGAAATTATATGCAAGTAATATTAGCAAAATAATTCCATATTCCAACCACTTTCATATTCCATTTGATACATTGATACTTTTGTATTGTATTGTCAATTCAAGACTAATCAACGTACAAAACGCAGTTTTAGCGAATAAATCCTTTTGCTCTTGTGAATAATTACTTAAAAAAACGCTCATTTATTAATATTGCAAAAACGAAGTAATTGCATGGCAAGTTGGAAAGATTCAAGATAGCACAAAAGAAAATTTTATAAGTCGCACTATCTGCACTTAAGGGATCAACCATTCATTCCAATCTCATGTAAAAAGCTTTTTAGACAAGTCAAATCAATTAATGAATGCTATCAATTCATATTGCAATAATTTGTACCAAATTAATCCTAACTGATAATTTAACTAGCGAGAGTGAGCAATTATTACCTTTATCTACATACATGTAAATATGTACTAATGAATTATTTGTTCCTTTTACGTGAGTTTTTTAACAAAAAGGTATACATTGAGCAATCCATATTTTATGAACATGAAAATCCTTCTTGAAGATTAGCACTTTACTACTTGATACATAACTTTAACATTAATGCACATATCTTGTTCCTTATCATGATCTTTGATTATGAAAATATTGCACCCAATGCATAGGAACAATTGGTTAGTTTGCATTCGATTATTTGTCAATTTGCTTGCTCTTTCACCTCGTCTTAAAATCATGATGGATTCAACATCTTTTAAACATTTTAACTCGCCATTTGCTACAATTGTTATAGTCATTCACACCATAAAATTTGTAGATGGTAATTTATTTTTTAATAATTGACTTTATTTAATTTATTTTTCTTGCATTTCCAAATGAACCATTATTTTTTCCCAGCTATACATTGCTACCAGTGTACATCACTGCCAAACGACAATTATTATCAAGCTGGTTGCAATAATAAAACAATTCCGCATTCTCTTCTTCAAGAATGCAAGCCAACGGAATCACTTAATGAAAAGGCACAAGGTACTTGTAATTAAATTGGTTTTGCAATTTTATGTCATTAAATTAATTAAACTCTTGCTGGTCAATTGCATAGAACTTCTTGATACCATTTTATCTTTACATGAGGATACCAAGGAGGATTATTGGAATTCAAAAATGAATAAATCATTGCCCAAAAATGCTTCAACACTTATTCCACTGGAATCCATTGCGATCGACTTTGTTTGCGTGAAAGTAAGCATGTCATTGGAAAGTCAACAACATGTTATCCGTACATGTATCTATGCTTTAATGAAAGATATGGATAACAGATGTCAAAATTTGGATAATTATGAGATAATTGAAGGAGTAACGATGAAGAATGCAAAAATATGCTTTTGTAGTACAGAGGGATGCAATGTTGGTGAAATATTGAGATGCTCTTTGGAACAAACTATACTTGTTTGTTTAGCAATTTTCACATTGTTTTCAATACAATAATATTGACTCGATGTACTGTGTACATTACATGCTAATGATGCTAATAAATATTTAATTGGTTTATTTGTAATCTTTGATTGGTTTTCTACAAGATAGGACAATGATTGTCAATAAAAATTGTAGACATGGAATGCGTAATTCAAAATGAAACGCAAGTGCTATGTCATTGACGGTATTTGATATATGTATGTATATAAATAAATAACAATTTTCTAATTGACAAAAACTACAAACAAGTATATATGTAGCACTCTGAGATTAATTGTTGCAAGCAAGTATAATTTTATTCAAAAGTAGCCCAATTAGTTGAATGTCTAGAGTTTGTGTTTGGTAAGATTATTTTTGAAGAGTTTAATCGATGTTGACTCGAATTATTACTGGAATCGTTGGACCTTGATGAGGCACCAAAATCTGAGAAATTATCCAAGCCTCCATTGCTTACACTATTGCTACTGAGGTTCATTCCTCTAAAAAAATCACTAAGTCCATATTCCAATAACAATTGTGCGTCACTTTTTGTAGCCTCCTCAAAAACAGAAGTGTTTGAAGCCATTTCATATAATGGATTTTCTAATGTAAAACCAAGTCCCGTAGGACCGTCAAGATCAATCAAGTTTTCCTCCGATCTACTAAGTCTAGGTTTTAATTCTACTCTTTCCTGTCGAGCTGTACTACTCAAATCATTCATGGTCGAGGCAGAAGAAGAAAATGACATTAAATGAACTAGATTGTCATCCCTTGTACTATTGTTTCTCGAGTGAGAAGAAGGGTATTCAGCCAAATGCCCAAAGGATTTTTCTGACATGGTTTCTTTCATTGTGTTGGGATATCTGTTGTATGTTTTTGATGCCGTGTCGTTGTGACTTGAGTCTGAAGCTGCAGAACTTCTACTTGAACTCGGTACATGAAATTTTGATTTTATGTCAGACACTGTAATATGACTTTTTTGTTTCACAGACTTTCCACTTTCTTTAACCTGTAAACGATTTTGGATTCAAAATTTTGCCATAATATAAATGAAACAATATAAAAACTTACAGATCTGAAAGCTGATTTGAGAGCAGAGTTATGTTTCACACTTTCAATTAAATTACCACTTTCTTTTTTCATACTCATTATCACAGCTTTACCAGCCTTTTTAATTGCCGTTCTGCAATTCATTACATTGAAAAATTTGGACATGATCATTCAATTATATAAACCAACCTATTCTGACCACTTGATATACTTTTAAAAATTGGAAATCCATTTCTTCCATTGCTGTGGGTTGCTCTCCAGCCCATAGCTTCTAACTCAAATTCGTCAGATTCGCATTCTCCTGTTTTTATTTTTTGTAATCTTTCTTCAATAAACTGTTGAAATATCTGAAGACGTAATAATTTTGTGCTTATAAACTGTCTATGTGAAGGGTGAGCGAATTGGAGAAATCTGAATATTAATATCTCAATAAATTAACCCTACCAACACAAGCTCTAAATTATGCATGTACGTAAAATGGAACTATTCCTTACAATTCCTCATTAAAGCTCTGTCCATCATCTCGAATTGCATCTTGATAATGTCCCATAATTTGAGCCAAAGCTCGGAGAAAAGCTCTAGCTAAACCATCGCCAAGTACTCTTTCTCCTGTTAAATTTTTTCTCAGCAATGAAACCATATCCGGAGGTAGACTTTCCAAATCTTCAGGAAATGGAGTTGTGACGGTATCGAAATCTGCATCTACTCGGACCAATTGTCCAAGGGATTCAGGAGGTAGTCTTTCCCATACAAATATAGGGACCCCAACCAAAAATGGCATAGGAGCAGATAAATAATCAGAAAGTTGCATTGGTAAAACAGGGATGAAAATGTGCTGCCAACTAAATGGATAGAGGAATAAGTTGCAGGCCATTACAAGGGATGAAAGTCTAGAGAGTTTCTTTGACGTAATTACAATTCTTCTTTCAGACAATAAAGCTGCAAAAAGTACCAGCATTGACTCTGTTCCAAGAGCATTATAAAACTCGCTGACATTCCTCTGTATTTTTGAAACAAAGAAATAAAGTTTAGAATAGGAAAACAACAAACTTTAAATTAAGAATAATTAGAACAAGCAAATCTTACATTTTCTGGAATAGAGGGTAAAGCTAAATCCCCAGGACAAGGGCAAATAAAGGGTTTAGAAATGGTAGGGACATACAAACAAGTTCCAGCCTCTGGTATCGGCAAAGTATACAACCTTTCCAAAAAAGCCACAAGCCTGACTTGATCAATTTCCGCACAATAATTTAACACTCTATAGAATATCTCCTGCCATGGAAGAAACGTTAAAAAAACTACACCCGCTTGTGACCCATTCTGATGTCGACAATACCCAAAGGAAAATTTTGAATCCGCTCCAGTTAAAACAAAGGTAAACAACTCGACTGTTCCCCTACAACAATCAACTTAAGGTAATTTACTAAATATTTTTACACCAAAACGTACGTGGTTGTTGGACAAGGGAAAGCAAACTGGGCTGCAGACTTTAAAACATCAGCATCATTATAATTTGCTGGAAATACAGCTTTTATTGTTGAACCATCTTTAGTCCCAGACAGAGGATCTTTAGAACTGTTCTCAATCTCTATGTTAGCCCAAGGGGGCTCTATAACCATATAGCATTCGAATATTTTTTTGATACTCTTACGATCCCTGTAATATCAAAGAACAGTTGGATGATTACTGGCCAAAGGTATAAAACTTACTTGATACGAGAACCCATTTTAATAATTTTTTAAGCTGCACTTGCTAACAATCAATTAATAATACACTCCAACTTCACACCTCCATATTATTCATTTAAATGCTTGAGGAGACAATATGAGAAGTATGACTCAGCCTTGGAGATTATGATCAAAATTCAAAATACTTATTTGGTGGCTTTAAATGTCATATTACAGTGAGAAGTATGTTTCCCTACACTTCATTTTATATTCTACTCTTATAGAAAAAAAGGATAAAATGAGCCGTTAAAACCCATGTAACCAAGGGGTGAAAGCAAGTAATGCATAATGTAACTCTCTATTCCTATATTCTAAAGAAAATGGAGCTTAACAAAGCCCTAAATTAAAACGTTTGGGGGCTAGGAGTTGAAACGTTTGTGGTGGGGATGGGGGCGAGTAATAAATAGGTGTTGGTGGAAAAGGGTAATGCGAAAAGGGAAGTGCGATTTTGCACTTTGGGAAGCGTTTTAAAAAAGGAACTTACAAGCGTTCCAAGTTTCAAGACTTAATTTGCGATATTTATGGTACGTGTAAAATATTAACGAGTTAAACGGAAGGACGGATGGACAAGACGATTTTATATAAAGGGGTTTTTACCCCATAAAAGTTGAACTGAGTCGTCTCAACGTTATGCTCTGTATTAATATAAAACTGTATTTTATATAAAACCCGTTGACCATTAATAATAACCATTCCTTCACTTGTTTTAAATGAGTTGCATAGATTGGGTTTACATAGTATTACATACATCCGTGATAACTGAAAATTGCATAAAAAATCCACACACCCTCCAATGAGAGGAGATTTGGTCAGGAGATTTGTTCGTTTGTTTAAATGAGACATTAAAACCCATTGCTACACCCTAAAGGGGGTAGCAATTAGTATCAACATCATTTTGGCATTAAAAAAAACAAGGCAGAACAGATACAAAACTGCAGCGAATCATCAATCCATTTTAAAAATCATCATTTTTGACCAAAATCTATAAAACTTGGACTACAAAAAATGTCCCTTTTATAGGCTGATGAGATTAATGTTTAATGATTCTTAGTAATATGAATGTCAACATGTTGCATTAAACGATTGTCTAATATTATTACCTTAATAACCCTTATGTTTTCCTACTTTTCCAAGCCGTCAACATTCGGAGGGAGTTAAAATACCGGCACCGCTAAGTTACAAGTTTAAGAACTTTATCACGCCTCGTCTTCCAAAAATTCCCATATGCTCTCATTTCATCTCCCCTACTGCACAGGGAATTAAGGTCCTTTACAACTTAATTACGAGCTTTAATTATTTCACAATTATTTCCCAATAATTACAAATAATTCCTCATCTACCCTTGTCAACATTGGTATTTGAGTTACAATCTGAATGCATCGCGGACGTACATTTATTCTGTGGAGTTGAGTAGATTCAATGGTGGTTGGTTTTAGTAGAAAGGTGGATTATTAAACACTTTTGGGACCAATTTAACCTTAAGGAGGATTTCCACCGGAGCGGATTTTCATCCGCAGCGGATATTTATCCGCTGCGGACAAAAGCGGATGGCGGATGGTGGTTTCCACCA
>JAAOWG010000623.1:0-13923 GCA_036491945.1 Paranurophorus simplex
TAGTTCGGAGATGGGCCAGATCGGTCCACCCAGTGACCGGTGGGGATTGTTAAAAGTTTTTTGACCCTAAAATCACAAGGGGGGACCCTTGTGATTTTATTTTTCGAAATTCTTTTTTCGATTTGTAGGATTTATCAGACAGATATTGTGAGAATATATTTTTAGAATATCATTCAGGTCAATTGGGGTCGGATTGGGTTGGTAGGTTTGCCAACACAAATTTTTGAAAATTATCAAAAATTTAAATTTTGAGATTTTTTTTGTGGGATGTTTGGTTAAGGTTAGGTTAGGTTTTGGGAATAGGAAAGACTTATCTAGGTAACCCCCACTGATTTTTAAAAAAACTATTCCCTGACTCGGGCTATATGAAGTTGCACTGGAAGTTTTTTGCATTATTTCGTTACAATGATAATCAACGCCCAGGAAGTGATCAGTTCAAAAACAACCGGAAAAATAGCTGTGTATAAATAAGGATTTCTTTCCAATTCTTTACATTCATTTCATCAACACTTCCATTTCAAAATCTCCATAAAAATGAAAACTTTGATTGTTTTTTGTGTCGTGTTTGTCGTAGCTTTTGTCAAGGCACACCCTGCTGAACAAGACGACAATCCTTTGGAGGGTAATCAAAATTAAACTTAGTCAACTATAAAGCAGATTATCTTTAGTGGCTGTTGGACAGGAAGAAGCTGATTCATTTGAATCAGAAGTATCTCCACTTGTCGCATCAGCTCATGAAAATCAGGTATTTTATAATTCTGAAACAATCCAACATATTAAACTTGATGTTACTTAAAACCAAAGGGAGGAAAAGGAAAAGAAGAAGCTTCAGCCAAAGGAAAAGAAACAAAACAAGAAAAAAGCCATAGTCATGAGAAGAATGAGAAAAAAAATCATTAAGATAATGCGACAAACAATATTTTAAAATTCCAATCACACATTTAGATTTAGTGCAGTTTAAATGCAAATTGAATTTGGACATTAAAACACGCTGCTCAGAACTTATCTTTTGTATTTACTTTTCTAAACATTGATTCTGCAAATCAAAAGACCCATATTATGGAAAAACGCATCAAGAATATCGCATGAATTCGCTTATCATGTTCCCTCAAATATGTAAAACATGCCATTAAAACGTATCCAAGAAATTTCAGAATTAAAAAGTTTTGGTTCATATTTATGAGTAATATGAACGAGAAAACTATAAAAAGCAAACATATTAAGTAAGTAATAAGCAAAAATTACTTTACGATATTGCGCATTTAATCAGTAGTATGTATACCTTTCAATTTTTGGGGTATCTTTTAACACGACCTGGTGAAGATCGATTTATTGGGATCCAAAGCAAGATGTTTCAAAGGATCGAAGCTAGTCAAATTTTTAAATAAATCAAAATATGTCCTTTCATACCGTAATTCTTAATCAAAATAAGTAAATAATCATTCCGCGTGTAATTAAATATTATTAATGTTAATATGTAAAGAAAATTAAGTTTAAGTATATAATTCATTGTCAACAAAATGAAAGGAATAATAAATAGAATAAGTTCAGCTCAATTTACTATCTATGGGCTCAATATACATTAGGCGTTTATCAGTGCAGCCCTTAATTTAAATTCCATTTAAAGCTCCAAAGTCAAGCTGCTTTTACGTTTAACGTTGTTGTATCAGAGCGTCAAAACATCTTGCTCCAAGAAAACGCCAGCTAGCAGTTCCAACTTTAACAGCGGTCAGAATAACAATCCCAATGAATAAGCAATTGCCATTATTGGTGCATAGCGAAATTCGAATCCGGAAACGTTTTCATGATGAATGTCCTTCTTCATAATTTTGATGTTAAGCGACGCATAAGGACTATATACACTTTTACTCCATAAATTATTTGTTGTTCCGAGGGGGTTTAGTGATCATTCCGTGAGATACAAATATCATGTTAAACGTCATTCACAATACCAGACAAATGGACTTTCCAAATGTATTTGTAAAATTTCATTATGATTTGTAAACATTATTTAAATTATAATAATCGTGCTGATTGCTACACGCCTTCTTTGCTCATGTAAAGATGATACCATTATTTAAAAAAGTATAAATTGAAAAATCATCATACCTCTGCATCATTTGACGGCATCACTGCTTTTGAAATAAATTATTCAGTCAGATTCAAATCTGAGGAAAATCTCTCCACTTTCACAAGATAAAAACTTTGGACAAAATGCGAATTTATTTGATTTTGCTTGTTATTGCCGTCGTCTTTGCGGTAATTACATACGTCTGGCTTTTAAAAGGAATGTAATGTCTTGATATTTATAAATTGCAGGCATATGTGGCTTGTGCTCCATCTGTTGCAGATGGACCTGCAGGAGTGGTCAAAGCAGCGGTTGAAAAAGTGAAGGAGAAAGGTGCAGCGGTTGCAGGAGCAGTTGTCGGAAAGGCCGCAACTGCCGTTGGAAAGGCCGTTGAAGTCACCAAGGGTGCAGTTGATGCAGCAAAATCTGTTGTTAAAGGTTGAAAAATTAGCAAAGTAAAATAAAATTCTGCCTGCAATCATTATTCCAAAAAAAAGAAGCATTAAAACCTTTAAACTCTGCATGTAAATTAGTTCAAGTTGAGCCCCATGTTCATGCTAAAGCAATCCCTTAAATAGCATCATTATTATTGAAAAACCTTCAGTGCATCTTCATTTAGCCCGAGTCAGGGAATACTTTGTTTCAAAATCAGTGAGGGTCTTTTCATTAGATACCATAGAATAAGGGGCACAACGCGATGCTCCTACCCGCGGGTTTTAAAATGAGGCCACCACCATCCAATGTCATTTGATTTAAATTAATTTCTTGAGTAAAATCAACAGTTGTAGACTCAGAAAATATAGTTACATAATTTAAGGCCTTTAAAGCAATTATGGAGAGTTTTGATTCAGAAATTAGAACGGTAAGAGTTAAGTTTGGTTAATAAATAATTATTTTATATTTTATAGAGTGATGTGTCCAAGTCCTTGAAGGATGTCCCTGCCATCACTAAAAAGAAAAGTAATTCCACAATTTTTAAGGATTGATTTAAATTGCGTCATTTATTACAGATAAGCGAAGATCTACAGCTTGCATGTTTCCAGGTTGTGAGAATACACAGAGCAAGAATTGGAAGTTTTCATTTTTTTCTTTTCCAAAAGATCCTCAAAGGTAAAAATTTCAGTTAAAAAATGCATTTGATTAAAATAAATATTAGATTGGTGAAATGGTGTGCTTCCGTTGGACTGGATAAAGAAAGTGTTCCTCCTTCTTCTGTGATATGTCAGAAACACTTTTCAGCAAAAGATTTTACATCTGAAAAATGCAATAGACTAAAGAAGACGTCAATTCCAAAAATGAATGTTTCAAGTAACATCACACCAGCCCAACAAAGCGTCTCATCGACATTTATCCCAATACAACCCAAGTTGCAGCTTCCTCATTCAGTTATTCTCTCATCTCTCATATACGTCAGTCAGCAGACTACTGAAGCAGTTGCCGGATCTCCACCATCCCTGGCTGTCTCACAGAAGAAAAAAAACATTCGTCCTAAAACAAAGGTCAACAAAAAGGTGAAAACATTGCAACAGAAAATTCGACGCTTGAGACAAAGACTACCTTCTGAAACTTTGCAACACAAGATAAAGAACATCCGTAAAGGAGACACAGAGGCTTCACAATCTCCGCCATCCACGGCTGCGTCACAGACGGAAACCCCCATTCCTCCTAAAACAAAGGTCAACAAAAAGGGGAAAGCATTGCAGCAGAAAATTCGACAAAGACTACCTTCTGTGGGTGTGTCACAGACGGAAATCCCAATTCCTCCTAAAACAAGGGTCAACAGAAAGGTGAAAACATTGAAGCAGAAATTTCGACAAAGACTACCTTCTGTGGGTGTGTCACCGACGAAAATCGCCATTGCCCATAAGAAAAAAGTCAACAGAACGGTGAAAACATTGCAGCAGAAACTTCGACGCTTGAGACAAAGACTACCTTCTGAAACTTTGCAACACAAGATAAAGGAAATTCTTAAAGGAGACACAAAGGCTTCACAATTAATTCTGTCACAATGGAGTAGATTGACAAACAAGAAGAAAAAGCATTATAGTGAGAACGAGAAAGTTTTAGGAGCGACAATTTATTATACAACGACAAAAAGAGGATACAGGTATCGAGAATTTACGTTTATTGTTTGTTTTTAATTTGATAATTTCAGAACTCTGCAGAAGCTTGGATTAGCTTTACCTTCAGTTTCTGCAATAAATAGATGGTTGAGAGGTGTCCGAATGGCAACAGGCGTCAATTCAACTGTTAGTGCTATTTTGAGCGACAAAGTGGATCTGATGAATGATAAAGAAAAGACTGATACTAAAAGCTGAGTCTGTTGATTTGATTGGCTGTTGGGAGTTCAATAAAAGTCAATTTGCACCTATATATATGTTTATCGCTATTCTATGACCCAACCCTACAAAGAAATGTCAAAATTTAATTTTTTGATAACTTTCAAAGAGTGGTGTTGGTCACCCTACTGATCCACCCTGACCTCAACCGTGCTGAATAATCTTATTATAACAATTATAAGACACCTTTATAACATATTTCTCAAAAATCAAAAAAAAATTTCGAATATGGTCTTCCTTGTGCATTTTTGTCAGAAAAAGTTTTGAACCGACCTGGCCCCCACCGATTTCGAAAAGTATAATATGAATACTTTGTATTAAATTGGTTTCCATTAAAAAGCTTTAAAATCTAACAACTCCGCATGTAAATTTCAGCCCAAAAGCATTATGTACGTCAACAATTAAATAACATTCCATCATCACTGTATCATTATCTTTGAAAAAACTTGTTTGCCTTCGTTCTACGGCACAGGAAGCTCTGGTCACTATTCTGGTGTATTGTGCACATAATTGCATTTCATGGGAACTGTAAGATGATTAAGTAAACTAGTTGATTACCCGAGTGAATGTCAATGCCAGTGTCATTATTACATATGTACCATTTATAAAGGAATGATTTAAGGCCGTAATTGACTATGGATTTTATTGTTCCCAACCATTCAGTATGTGCAGTTAATTCTTGCAATTAATCATAATTACATACCAAAGGTGTTCCCTGAGGAAAAATTTAAGCCAAAATTTATGAGCCAGGGATTTACAATGAAGCTGGTTCAATATATGTAAAGCTTCTTACGACGCTAAAGTGACTTAAAAACAAGGTACGTCTTTAGGTAGCCAGTTTCAATAACATGAAGCAAAAAAAAATAAACCAGAAAAAATGGAACAAAATTATTCATGATTTAGTTTCAATCCATCCTTCGCATCTTCATCAAGATTAGCCAACTTGCTCTTACTAATAAATATATTTCGGATTTTCAGATCTCATAATTATGCAGTTATTTGTGCCCCCAACATTTGCTTTTACTCAGTTCCTCAATTTGATTTGTAACTTGAGAAATTGTGATCCACAATATCCTTCTCCAGTTTCTCTTCTTCCTCCCGGATTTAAAGAGGATGAGGATCAGAATTTTAAGGCTAACAATTTTTTACCTCAGCCATCAAGAAGAAGTATTTTAACGGAAGTCTCAGAAGAGAATGCAATTGACAGTTATAAAATCGGGCCCCTTGAATCCCCAATAGTACACACTGCGTTGGGAAGTTTGGAAGGGTACTACATGAAAGTAATTAGTGGCAGAGATATTTTTGCATTTGAAGGAATTCATTATGCACACCCACCCATTGGACACCTGCGCTTTCAGGTAATGTGTTGTAACGAATATTAAAGTTAAAAAAACGGTTAATAAATAAACATATTATAGCCACCTAAACCAATTTCTGCATGGGAAGGTTTAAAGAGCGCAAAGGATCCTGGACAAAAATGTATTCAGGTTTGTTTTTCTTAATTCAATTCCATACACACACAAACTCTCTGGAATTATATAAACATATAATCTCCTTTCATCTATTCAGTTACATCGTGGAAGAGTTAAAGGGTCTGAAGATTGTTTGACGTTGAATATTTACACACCAAATGTGAGTTTATTATATATTTGAAGTACAAAGTTATAAAATCTTGTACATTTATTAGATTCCACTTGAAAGTTTTCAACCTAAACTCTCAGTTTTTATTTTCATACACGGAGGTTCATTTGTTTTTGGATCCGGATCCAATTTTGGGCCAGCTTATCTACTTCAACATGACGTTATACTAGTGACTTTAAATTACAGACTGGGAATAATGGGTAATTTCATTAATTTCTCGAATCCTAAATAATTGAAGGTGATTCAGGAGCCTTTTCAACCGGCGATGAACTTGCTTCTGGAAATTGGGGTTTGAAAGATCAAGCAATGGCCATTAACTGGGTCCATAAACACATTTCATCCTTTGGGGGAGATCCTTCTTCAATTGTATTAATTGGTCAAAGTGCAGGGGCTGTTAGCACTCATTTACAAATGATGTCAACAATGGCAAAAGATAAATTAAGCGGTGCCGTTTCCTTATCAGGGTGCGGCTATAATTTTTGGGGCCTAAACACATTAAAGCAAGGGATTAGAGTTTCTAAAGCCAATGCAAGATTAGCTCTTTGTCCAACTAAACAAGGATCAGGGCGCATGTTGAAATGCATGCAACGGGTTCCGGCAGAGTATTTGGTTTCCAATCAGATACTATCAATTGTAAGTTCATTGTAGAACAAAAATTAAAACGAATTACTTGAAATATGTACCGACAATAATGTGTAAATTTGACTCATTTTGAAGGGATGGGGAATTCCAGTGCCAATGATTGAACCCAACGTTACTGGAGCTTTTATAACAGAGACTCCAGATGAGGCATATAAAAACGGTAATGTTGCAAATATCCCATGGATTGCATCAATCACGTCAGAAGAATCAAACATGGTTATTGCAGGTATGATTACTCTAAAAAACAATAAATAAATATAATATGAATCTATGAATTCAATAAAAAATTGCCCAACTTTACAGAGATTGCAGCTAGAGGTGGTGTTCCCGTACTAAATCAAATATTTGATGTAGACGGCCCTAGACTTCTTGGGATGCGAGGAAAGATTACTTTGGCCGAAGAGAGTTTAGTTATTAAAAAAATTCGAAGGTTTTACGGTGTAAAACCCTCTCAAATCTTCTTACCTCGGCAATTCTTTACAGAAGTAATAAGTTTTTAAACTCCAATGTATTTTTATTTTATTTGAAACCTGCAGGTTGCAAATGCAAGATTTTTTACTGTGCCATTTCATAAAGGAATTCAAATGCACTCCCAAATTGCACCCACATATGCAGCAATTTTCAACTATACAAATTATTTGGGAACTGCAAGCAGATTGGGTTTGGATCCTAAAGAATATGGTAAAGGTTTAAAATTTATTGGATAGAAAAACTAAATTTTAATTGAATTTTCAGGATTGGCACATACTGATGACATCCTTTTTCTTTTTAATAGCACAAATTTTAAACCAATTCACATAAACGACGATGCCTTCTCTATTACCAAGCTGATTACAAATATTTATTCTAATTTTGCCAAAGACAAAGTTCCTTCATTTTCCCAAGATAAACAAAAATATGAATTCTGGGATAGTGTGAAAAGTCCTGAAAATATAAGTATTCTGCAAATTGGCCAAGAGGTTAAAATGGTTCCTAGCCCTTATAAGGGCGTAGCAAAATTTTGGGAAACTTTGAGCCTTCCTGATACCACCCCATTTGTTAATCTCTCATAAGCAATTTATTTATGAACGACTATCCTTTCATTTCGGTGGAAAATGATTTAAACTTTTTGGGTTGGGTCATTTATGGATCCTAAATACAACAAAGTCTTAATATAGGTACATACTCAGGTTATAATAATGCAAGATTTTCAAACTTGTCAACCAATTTGTAGCTTTATTTCCCTTAAAATATGCTTATAATTTTACCAACAAACATAACCAATAAAATCCTCAAGCCTGTACTTTGTTCATTATTACTTTATACGACTTTCCATCACACGTTGACGACTCACCAAAGTTTTTCATAGCCATTTTGCATAGAAGGGTTGATGAAAAGCTAATGCTCAACTCAGTCTACTACAAGCTCTTGTAATGAAACAAAGCATCTTGATTACTCCACATTAAGCCATATTAAACTCATCCCAACATCATTAACTCATTAATTTTTATCAAAAGGTATTTATTGTGGTTGTGTCTTACCACTTGCTAATTACTCATCTTCTCACCCTAATCATGTATGTATTTTTGTTCCAGAAACAAAATGAGAGAAAGCGTATCAACGGAAGATTTGAGTGGAACCCCAGTCTCCAGAAGAAGGGGACCAATTGCAGTGGATTCCTTGGAAGACTTGGACAAAGAAAATCAAGCCTCATTCACATTCACAATCCGGAAGTCCCCAACTCGACAACTACAAATGAAAAATAATCAAAATACCACAAAACCCACAGTCATCAACAATAATAACAACATCATCAAAAATTGCATGGGGAACAAGTCACAGGGTGAAACAACAAAAGAAGCTTGTGACGCCATGTTGGATAATCTAGAACTTTTGAAGACAATTGGTAAGCTGCATTTCTTTTTTTTGGTGGATAATTTATTTATCATCCAATTCGGGACAAAGAGTTCCGAGAAGATGATTAAAAAAATATTTGAAAAACAATTCACATGAAATTCAATCAAAAACCCATTCTCTTGTCATTAATTTTAATCCCGATATGGCAAAAAGGATTATGGGAGGAGGGTGATCTATTAAAAAT
Source organism: Paranurophorus simplex (assembly GCA_036491945.1). NCBI lineage: Eukaryota > Metazoa > Arthropoda > Collembola > Entomobryomorpha > Isotomidae > Paranurophorus > Paranurophorus simplex. Next base: position 8,771 of record JAAOWG010000623.1, read on the forward strand.
ATGAACCATTGTCCAGTGACAGGCCATTCGTCATATTTTGAAGGATTGCTTACTCATTAATTTCCGTGTAGTCATACAATAGAATCCAGTTAGTTATTTTGTATTTTTGGGGTCAGATTGTACATACATACAGTATCTTGATGTTTAAGGTGGGATGTCATCTCATTGTTAAAAGTGGATTTACAAATATTTTTTTCCTCCAGTGGATTATATTTTGACGTATTGTGACAGCTTAAAGGTAGATTAGGTTGGTTTAAATTAAATTACAATGACAAATTATAAGGTGTCCAGAAATTGGTTTTTGCGTTAACATATTTTGTCCAATGCTCCATTTCTTAAAATAGCAGTGTTTATGTGTACATTCTATGGATGAGTTTGCAACGTTTGTTTCTTCTCATTGAACTTGGCTTGGAAGATAAAATCATATTAAAAACACCCACATTAAATAATAAATTCATTTCTTATCCAACCTTATTTTCCTTCCATCCCATTTCCCATACGTCAGTAGGTCCAACTTTAACTTGAAACTTTTAAGTGTTAATAGGAGTGGATTATGATAAGTGTAAAAGCATGAAGCAATTATTTTCAGTGCCATACGGCCATACATATGTGAATACGTCTACAATACCGTTTTTTGCGACTTGCCTTTGATTTCTTTTGTGTTAAAGCCACATTTAAGTCATAAATCCGTATTGTATGACGTTTATAAGTTCTTTGGCAGAGAAAATGCAAAAACGCTAGAGTATAAAGCTAAAGTAAAAATAGACTCGGATAAAATTACTGTTTGAATTTTATGTTTTTGTGGTTAACCAACAAAATAAGAATACATACATACATTTTTAAGGTTTTATTTTTAGGGAGAATGATTGTTAGTTGTTCTCTTGCAATGTTTTATGTGCGTGCATTCACATAATTAGTTTACCTTTTGTTGTTTGTCTTCACATTTTTTGAATAATCCTGTCAATATCTACCACCGGACTTTTATCCTTTTTCTTCGTCTTATGAAATATATTGAGATTTTAAAATCAAAACATTGAATTTTTATTAAGCCACTTAGTCCAGTTCTACTTTCATCCTGACCTGATCTCATTCAAATAATTTTATATTGAGTTTTATGTAACATGACCATGTACCGGTTTCCTACTGCATTTTTAAAAATAGAAACATATATTTCAATTTTCAACTTTAGTGGGATTGAGGAAGATCCTGCCTCTCTAATTGACAATTATGTATGTTGAAGCATAAATTAATTTTATTGGCAATAAAAAATATTTCAAAGGAATTATGTATTATAAGACAAGAAAGTTGCTAAAATTAGCACCACACTACAAACAATGTCAATATTAAGGGATGGTATAGTCTTGATGAGACTTGTAATTCAGTTTCAACTATGCATTACATATTTCTAAAATCTTTATTCAGTGGAAAAACCAGAGTCTCATTTTAATTTCAAATCATTCAAGCAAAACGAGGAAATTAAGTTTCCTTAAAGTGCCGGAAGCTTTTTTAACATCTGGCTAGACAAGTTTTCGGTACTCAACTTTGCAACTTTATCGTATTTCACGAAAATTCGAAATTCAATCAGCTTCGGTTTTCATGAAGTATGAAATCATAAAAATTTACCAAAAAATCATCCTCTCTTGGAGGAACATGACTCTCATAATTCAAATTTATGTAAAAATCATGTTTTATTCTGAGAAGAATTGGCTCATTCTCAAAACTCATCTAATGTCAAAAGAAGGATTGCTTAGGTTTAGATTCCCTCATGTACAGAATGCGTATTAATAGAAGAGTAAACATTTTGGGTGAAGGATTTATTGGGATTTCCAAACAGTTTTTGACATTTGAACACCCCCTTCATATGCCTCACAATATTATGAGACGTTAGGCCAGGTCAAACTGGGTTGACTTTATATATTACATTGTCACATAAAAAACATCAACCATCTACTTTTGGGCTTGAAAAGAAATCATCAAAATCTTTTGGGAAATAACATGAAAAGTGCATTTGGGTGCTAATCTTTGTATAGTTGGTAAGATGCCACGCAGTCTGGTGATTTGATTTGAGTGTCACATCAATAAGCAACATTTACTTTTTAATTTGACAATGATGACATTTGATATTTGCGGTTATGTTTTAACCATTAAATTCCTTCATGATCAATTCATGTTGCGGAGTATTGCCCCCTTCCAAATTCTCAAGTTGTTCTCTCATCGGTATTAAAGCCTTTCTCAATCCTTACTTGAGGGATGAACAAAGGGGAATGTTCGCAGGTGTTCATATTCTTTAAGGAAAAGGACGGAGATTAATTAATTGCCACATAGGGAAGAACAAGTGGTTTGTACAAATAATGTACATACACCCACATTTGTACAGTATTGAATTGCATATGAAAAGCCCATTGAGTCCATATTGGTGACAATGCTGGGCAACTGGTCAATTAATTGTTTGAATTCAACAAGATTTCTCGACAGACTTTGTGACTTTGTGTTGCCATTCAGGATTATTTCTTCAATTAATATTTGAGGGAAAGTGGATTGAGGACAAACTTGTACAATTCTTACTCAGTCAATTGATTTAATTAATTAGACAGGATTCCTGTCGGTCATGTTATATTCTTAAAAAGATGGTTGGAATGTATGTTGATTTAGACAAGTTTATTTTGATCAGTTTAGAAAAGAGTTCATTGACGACATACCTTCAAGCCCAGTACCACTTTTTATTCAGGCTGAAGTCAGCTTTTTCAATTGTTGGTTGAAATTATTAAAATTTTGATTCGATAACTTAATAAAAAATCATATCCATATCATTCTATTCAATCGAGGTTCATTAATTGATTTCGCATTTAATTGGCATATGCTTCAGCATGGTTTCATGGATTGGACGGATTAACTTCATCAAGATTCACAATAGTCAAGTGTAATTTCATTGTGCAATAAACTATACACCATCTTCTAAATTGCAAAACTTTTTTCCTAGATTGCTTCCATCTAAGAAGAATTTAATTGACTGCTTGTCAATTATTTCATTTTTAAGAAGTTTGCACTTCTTAAGGCAACTTGTAGATTCCTTGAATTAGATAAGCATGAAAGATGCTCTAATGAGGATATTCCTCTTAACTTTTATGAGTATTTGCTTTTTGGTTAATTGGGCAGTTTCAAGCTGTAATGTAATGTGGGATGTTAAAAGCCGGTCCTGTAGTTTAGCTGTCAAATAAATTGCAGACTTTATTCCATATTTATCTAATTCATGAAATAGATTTTTCATTCACATTTAAATGAACACCTGTCCAGAACCCTATCATAATCTCCAAATAACATAACCGTGTCAAACATGCATGTAAAATTTTATTTTTACAAAATAATTCTGATTTATTTACTACTTGGTCTTATGTCAAAATTTTAGGTTCAGGGTCGAATGCTGAAACGTTTAATATTTATATAACACATAATTTTATTGATTCCACAATATTTAGTTATGACAATCTTTTTTTTTCTTGCTTTCGGTCGAAATCCTAAAACAAACCTCCATTTCTAAGAATCCTTCTCATTTTCACTAATTAATTAAAGTCACAAGTAAATGGAAGTGGACGTGCGGTCTACAATTTTGGGTGCATCTTAAACGTAATTCATTTTGCTTGTGGCAAGTTTTTTGTAACCCTTTACTCATCCTTCTTCTATAATAAGCCGAGAGTGGGTGAATGAAATCTTGCAGTTGGTACAAATAAATCACAAACGCCTACTTCAACGTCCACTTGGACAAATATCATAAAACCGTGATTCATTTTCAAACCTGATTCATTAACATTTTTTTCAGATTCAGATGCAAAATTCTAATTACGATTAATTATTAAATTTTCCTTGAGTAGCGCCCACAAAGCCACTCCCGGAGGATTGCTAATGCAATTATGGAATCTTTCATATTTGGGCACCCAGAAATCCCTTTTGACACAACTCATAATTTAAATGGCTATCAAGCTTCAAACTCCCTCAAATCTTTTTTCCCAATATTTTGCAAATCATGGAATATTATGAAATCAAAACACGGCACGCCACAACCATTTAACTAATTTTGCACTAACTCAAGAATCAACAAAAACTGAATATATTTACTTTCATCCCAAGGTGTGTCTTTCATTTGTCACTCACAGTTAAAGAAACAAGGGAGATGAGTGATACAAATATATTCTTTGCATAACATTTTGGAAAAGAAGTTGACGTTGACATTGCGAGTGACAGGAGATGTTTACGAGCCTCATTTGTTTGATTATCAATTTATGTAAGAATGCCGAATGTAGGTCAAGCAAGATAATTTTAAAAAAACTTATCCATAGATTGAATTTCTTATTTTTTTCTCAACACTATTTTTCATTAAAGCATTCGTTTTGTTTGTGTGGGAGGAGGTCAATTGCAATGTAAGGTTTGCTCTCAAACTTCAATTATTAATCTGAAGGGCAATTTGCTGAGAATGGATGTGTTCCGTTTTGTCAACTAATTGCTTTACACTTTGGATGGCAGGATTGCATGTAATAGTTTACAGGAAATAGTTTGAATGACACTTATTACCACCCTCCACCAAAGATATAACAATACAATAATATATGTCATCTAAATAAAAAATGAAGAGCATAGTTTATTAAAATATACATAAAAGCAATTCATCATTATAGAAGAAGGTGTTGGCTATTGGCAGTATGTTTAATTATGATTTTAGCGGAAGGAAGTTGTAACGTTCACGTTTACGTAATTGATCCGTGAATACCCTGAAGGTCACTGGCGTCATCATCATCCTCTGCAAACAAATAACAAAAACATTTTAACGACGAGAACAATTTGTTGTTTTTCTACGTGTCACCTATGCTGTTTATGTTAAGGTTGTATAAAAGCCACCGGTGTCCTGAACTAATCGTCCGTAAGGTTATGACGCAAACGGAGCGACACTGACACCCATACTTCTCCCGACTCTAAAATAAAACCAAATGATAAAAAACTTCCAGTGCAACTCCATATAGCCCGAGTCAGGGAATACTTTTTTTTAAAATCAGTGGGGCTACCTAGATGAGTCTTTTCTATTCGTAAAGCTAACCTAACCTTAACCAAACACCCCCACAAAGAAAAATCTAAAATTTTCAATTTTTGATAATTTTCAAAAA
>JAAOWG010000624.1:0-13917 GCA_036491945.1 Paranurophorus simplex
TAAACGTTGAAAAGTATCTTGTATCTTGAGAAGTATTTAAGATACTTTATGGTAATTTAAAATTTTAAAAGATACAAGTAAAAAATACTTCCCGAGACACTTCACAAAATACAAATACAAGATAAGATACTTTTAGTTGTGCAGAAAATACAAAATGAAGATTCTATCTTGTATTTTGTATCTTGTATTTAGATTAAGTATCTTGCCCACCCCTGATGAATTGTGTATACTTTGTTCCATTAATCTGATCTTCAACTTCAACTGTTCCTAATTTTCTGTAAACTTGAAATAAAAAATCGTCAGATTGACCTCCTGAGCCGCGTCCATCAATCATTCCATAGATAATATTTTTTGATGAAACTAATGATATTCCCCAGTCAACAGAAAAACGGTCGTTTATTCGTAGCAACCCAGGTCCGCCGTACCTGAATTTTAATATTATTTTATGTAATTTTCAAAGGATTAATTAACTTACACATCAATTAGCAATGGATACTTTTTCCCTTCATCAACATCAAACGGAACAAACAATTTCATATCCACTTCAAACCCATTGATTGAAAATTTTAACTTTCTTATTGTTGGGAATTGAACTCTTTCCATTGATTTTAAAAGTTGTAAATTGCTTTCCAATGTCATTACTTTCTCCAACTTTGGCTAATCAAAGAAAAAAAATTCTCTAATCGCCTCGTTATCAAATGAACTCACATGTAACGAATAAATCTCAACAACTGGAACAGAATCAAATCCATTTAAACATGTATGAACAAAATATTCATCACTTTTCAAGTCCATTACAACATCACTGGTTTTACACGGAAACGCACAAGTTATGCACTTTAATTTTGCATCTTGCTGATACAAATTTCCAGACGAGATAAAATAACTAAAAAAACTAAAAGGTATAAAATCCGGAACAAACCTTATTGCAACTTACATTTTTTCTCCAACAACACTTAAGATCTTTTCAACGCTGAAATTTCCGTTTGAAATGACTTTGACAACGGACGTTTTACTAAACTCGATTAAATGATGGTAAGCATACTGTTCTTGTTTTATAGATTCTATTGTTAAATAATTATCTCCGTATTCCATAATTTGTACCGCATCAATCCACCCGTTTGATTGATCTTGAGAGTGGAGGAGTTCACAAAGAGTATTTGCATCGCAGATAACTGTTAAAGATGAATTTTGAAAACGGTTGAAGAATTGCACCACAAGTTGACTATGCAAAAATTGCACTTTTGCTATGTAATTGCTATTAAAATTAAGTTGATACCAATTTGCACATATAAATTGTAATTATTTACTCTATTGGAATGTATGGAGGAAGTTGAATTTTTCTTGTAACTCCATTTGAATGTATACTTAAAGATGTTTGTGGATTTTGTCTTCCAGTCTGTGTTTAAGTTTTCTTTAAAAAAAATGCAAATATATTTTATATAATTTAGTTCAAACCTTGGGATAAGGAATTGCTTCATAAACGGGATATTGAAAATTAGAATAAATTGGAAACTGAATAACATCAACTAATGTATCGTTGAATGTCACAAAAGCCACATTATCCTCATCGTAAAGCCAGACTGCCGTATTTGAAGCATATAGCTCTTCTGTAAAATAATTTGCAGTTTACAAAAAATTGCTTTTGAATCAAACCTTCATAGACCCAATCTGCAACTCCATTAAAAATCAAGTGATTTCCAGTAAAAGTAATTCTCTTTGAATTCCCCAAAACATCACTTAAATAAACATCATTTCCCTGGACAAAAACCAAAGCGTCCTTTGTCTCTGACCATTGTGCAAGTTGTAATCTTCTTGATGACTCTGCCTTACTTTGACTGTTGGTCGTCACCGACACAAAGGTACGTTTCGTCGTGTCGTATATTTCATAGAAAGCGTAGGTAGAGTGACGATACACTTTTTGTGGATCATGTTGAATAAGTATAAATTTTTTTGATGGGGAAAATTCGCATTTTGTGGCTCGATGATACTAATCAACCTTATATTCTGTAATTGCTTCTAATTATTCATCCAACTCACCAAATTCGTGAAAAACTCATTAATGGGGATGATAACTTTTTTTTCCTTAGTTCTAATATCATAAGTACATAGATCCCCTTGGGCGCTGAAGAATTGTAAAGTAGTTGCTGGAGCTTAAAATTAAAAAACAAAAATAAAAATAAAAAAAACAATACCATTTAAAAAGCTGCCGTTGAAGGTTTTAGCATAAAATTTCCCCCCTAAAACATCTTCCAGTGTGATGCTTTCATTTTTAAATTGTAATAAAGTCAACCTCTCAGGTTGAATGGTTTCATTTATTTTTCTAGTATTAAAAAAATAAAAAAACAATCCAACAGGGATTAAAATAAGGAGCCAATAATAGCGAGGTCGCCGTCGGGTCTAATAAAATAAAATAAAATTTTTTTAATTAAAAAAAAAATATTGAAAATAAAAAAAAGAAAAGAAAGTAAACCTTGTAGCTGCTTTCCATTTTTATTTAATTCCCGCCGGATGTTGGGTTGCATCCCATGACATTAAAATGTAATTGCAAATACTGCATCAATTGTTAGATTTATTTCAATTCCAAATATTGAATACAAAATAAAGAACTCAAGTGATTTCAAAAATGTGACAAAAAATTGACATAAAGTCTAACAAACTCCAAACTCAATGATCCATCGAGTCCCCTTCATCTTCTCGAATGTACAGGACGTTGTTGCATCTTATCAAGACCTCTCCCAATAACCCTGTCGACTCCCCGTTAACGTATTCCTCAGTTTGAGCCAACTGCAGGAAAATATTGTAATTGCTTATGGTGTTGTACTTGCATTTAATTTTACCTGAACGTTCATGTAGCCATCAACGGAGACAAGGTAGCCTTTGTATTCCGGCCCCCATTTTAATTTAACAATTATTGATTTCCCTGTCAATGAGTTGAGAAAGGGTTTGGGATTCACGGGCATAGCCATCTACAACAAAATGTAAGAATCTTGTGAAAATACATCAATTTTACCTTAATAGAGGAATAAGAGCTTATCGGAAGGAAATAATAGTTTTTCAATGAAATAATGCTTTACACGCTTATTTGAAAGAGGCGCTCGTCTCAAGTTCCCCATCAGTGATGATATGAACAATGGCTTTTTATATGTATGTAAGCTTTAATTTCATGCATGGTATCCTATTGTCACAGAACTAATTTCAAATATTCACACCTATTGAATTACTTTTAATAGGATTGACTTAATTAAGCGACTTTCATAGGTGACACTGTTTTTTCCAAGATGAAGAGGAGATTCTTCTAATGGGGATTCAATAAGGGTTTTCACATTTCGTCCATAAGCTGAAAAGATGATTAATAGTAAATGCTATATTCAAAAATCCTAACTTACATTCACAATGCTGTAAGAATTGAATACAATCTTGATAAACGGTGTCGCGTACGTTGGTCGTTTGTTTCGCCCCTTTTTCAAGCATTGAGAGAAAGCAGCGTTTTGCATAGAACCTACAAAGAGAGAGCCGTTAACAATTGAAGGAGGAATTATAGTGCTTACCATGTGTCCGTTCCTAATTTTTTGCTGTAGGGCTCGAGACTTTTAATTATTCGTGATATGCCAAAATCATAATTCCCTTTGGCACAATAAAGTGTACCAATCACCATATTTACAATGCACAAATGAAACAGCTTTTGTTCAGGACAATCAAACGCAACTTGTTCTTCCTCTCTTTCTATTTTTCTCATAAGTTCTTCAGCCTCTTCATTTTGTCCGGTCATGATGTAAGAGACGCATAAATTTGCGAGCACTATGGCACTCACATCCAGCACCTTCATCAATATTCAATTAATATTCAATTATTTTTATGTTATAAAAATGTATAACACTTACATGAGCATAGCTTTTCTTGACAATTGCTTCATAAAAGCTTGCGGCTTCTCTAAACTTATTTTCTTGCATGAAAATGACATGAGCAACATTTAACTTCCAGACATCAACTTCATTACAAAATTCAACAGATTTGCGAAATATTTTTTCAACTTGAGCGTAATTTTCTTTGTCCCAGAATATTTTAGCTTGAGCCATAAGTACGGGAATGTATTTGCTGAGGAAGGAATGTAAGATTATTCTTGAAAAATTTGCAGATGGATTACCTGGCCAAGATTTCATCAAATTCCGTACAAAGTTTACTAGCAACTGTATCTTGTCCATTGCCTTTAGCTTCAGTTACCTTTTGAAAAATAAGAAACTGTTTTTTTAGAATTGTTTTGATACCTGTTTGGTTAATTTTCTTAATGACTCTGCCGTCTTGTTGGATAATTCATCTAATTTCCTGTATCCTTCTTCTGGAGATGTTTGCTGAGTGATTAGGGCATCAAAGAAGTCATACATAAACTGGATAATAGAGCACATTAATTAATTATACTGTAATTGTATATAATTTCTACCGGTGTTAGATATTTGTAAGTTAGGTGAGCATAATCTGCCAGAATATCCGCTGCCAAGTCATAGCATTCATATTTACAATAGAGTAGCAAAAGATTTTGAAATGTTTCTGGTGGAAATGGATTTTGGGAAAGCAAGAACTGTAGTCTGAAAAATTATATTTAGTGGTTATTATTTATGTATTCTCAGTTGAATTAATGTTGAATCATTTCAATCAAGCCAAGTTGACGAATCCTTTTGTTTAAAATATGTTTAAAATTTAAAGCAAAAAGTTTAATCGTTGTATGTAAATGATCACTTATTCACTCATTGCGTACTTTTCAAATCCTTCAGTTGGCTTTTGTTCCATGTTTAATATCGCCTGATTATGTAATGTAATAGCGTCCAATTCTTCTTCATTTCGTGGTGGCATATCTGTCAATGCCTCACGAGCTCCTTTAGCTGAAATAAATAAAAGTAAATAATGCGACGTTAATAAAGGATCGTTTGTCCTTTTCATTTAATATGTAACACTAACAATTTTGTATGTCGAATTCAAAAGCTGCTTTCAAATTAAATGCTTCAATAAAAGCAGTGTCATGTAGTGTAAGGGTGTTTCCTACACTTGGTAACTCAATCCCTTCAGTCATCACACCCACTCCCATTTCTGGATGCTGACTAACTTCGTTCTGAATAATGTCGGCTGTAATATAATTAATAATAATAATTGCCCATTTAATTTCAAGTTTGTCACACCAATATGTTTTGCTGCCATTGGAATGTTTTGTAACCTGTACTGAGTTAATGCCATATTATAAGAACAGTGAGAATCATATCCAATAACTTGTGACGCTGCGATAAATCTTTGCAGAGCTTCATCATATCTTCCTTCTTTGTATAAAAGACAACCACGATTTATTTCAGTGTCTGGATCGTCCTTTGGACATTTATCGACAAGAGTCTTAGCATCTACGAGCGAATCCGCACCGTACTTTATAGCTGCTTGAAGTTTGAGAATCTGTTTGTTTACAACATAAGGAAATTATGCAATATATTTATTTTGTTAAGACAAATATGGGCAGTCATACATACCTTTCCCTGAAATTCAGGATTTTCAATTTGACAAGTTGCATCCATCGCTTCATTATATAAACATGCGTGATACAATGATTGGGCATAATAAAGACGATATTCTTCTTCCTTTGGGAATATAAAGACCAATCTTTCATAAGCAAGAGTTGCATTTGTGAAATCTTGACAATAAAAGTAACAATAACCAAGAAGAGATAATGCTGCACGGCTCTGTAAGAACATCATGCAGTATATTTAGTTATATAAATTCATATGATTTTGATTACATTGGGATGAAATTCCAACTGGTCTTCTAAAATAATTATAGCGTCTTTAAACTGCTGCTCTTTTATCTTTAATATAAGAATTTGACAATCTTTATTTAACCGAATTTAATGAGATTCGAAAGCTTTTTACCAAAGAGTAAATCGCCTTGGTATATTCTCCTTCTCGAATTTCTGCACTTGATGGTGCCATTTCAAAAGTCCTTCGGTTTAACAAGAAGATGCACTTGTTAGCAGTTTAATTTCCTTTAATGCAGGAAAAACGAAGTATAGTAAATAATTGATTTCATTAGCCAACTACTTAAGTAATGGCTTCTACCAAAATGAATTGACGATGTGTTAAAAAAATTAACTTCCTAGGTTTCTACTCAAGGCGATTTGAGATCTATAAAGATACAGGCATAGTTGTGGTTATGGAAGTCACGCCCCCAAAAGTAAAGAAATGATCAAAATGCTTACAAAGCCTCAAATGTCCTTACCTCTTTAAACGTAGCGATCTCCAAGTGCCTTGGCTTTTACTGGAGCATTTGTGTTGTGAACAGTGTTGCCTGGGAATGGGCCAGTGGATGTATAATTAATTTCTTGCATGACCGTACATATGAAAATATGCATCAATATATCAAATATATGTAGTTCACAAATCATTGAACTGATTGGTTTTATTCCCGATAAAATCTTTATAAAATTTTGAATTTGACTCGTGCTTTGTAAAGTATATACAAAATCATTTCTCACTTATACACAGGACTATTAATGGCTCAAAATTTTACCAAGCTCTAATAGCTGCTGGATAAACACCAAGTGGACCTGCACCATAGGCAATTGTTCCAGCACTATAGGCAAGGGGCGCAGCAGCAATCTGTCATCCAAAAATAATTCTCACAAACAGTTCTTTATACATATTGCAACACTCTATGAGGAAATGCACTTACAGCAGGGGCAGCTGAATAAGTAACAACTGGGGCTTGTGCTGCATAAGAAACAGCGACTGGGCTGGTAACGTGTTGAACAATGGGTGTGTGAGCTGCATAAGCGTGGTTTTCTGCAACAGAGTAAGCGAAGTTGCCTCCTAAGCGATCACTTTTAATAACCGCTGAGTCCAAAGCGGGAGCCCGGGCGACAATTGATGGAGCAGAGTAAGCAAGTGGTGCCAAAACTCCAGCGTTGGCGACAGCGGCAATAGCCAAGACAGCAATGATGACCTAATTATTAAGAGAACATGAAATTGTGAGAAAAACGAGTACAACTGTTTGCTCTATTACCTTCATTTTGATTGAGGAGTTGTTGAAGTTTTTCACAAGTGAAACGATAAGGTTTGCAACTAAACGTGATCTGATATTAACTCCAGTGCGAGGGTTGCTTTTATACCGTTCATTTTTTCTTCTGGAATGCTTAATGTGTCAAAAAATCAAGTCTTTGAGCTAACAAGCCACACCCCATATCACACAATGGAACATCGCCCTGTAGTATAATTATCCCGTACTCATCAATTGCTGTATTACATCTTATTGTCCAAACTGCAGTAATATAATTCCTAATGCATATCTTTGACCAGGTACTGAGTCAATGATTGTAAACGAGATCGTTTAATTATTTGTCCATTAGTATAATAAATCATTAATTGACGATAGAGAATATGTTGCTATTTTTTTCTCTAATAAAGGGTTCTCCCATTGCCCATTATATTCATACTACATATGTACATCATGTACATATGCTATTTAGCTAATCGTGCAATTATTCCTTATTGAATCTTGGTTTTATCATAGCAATTGCTTGCACTGTGTAATTTCACTTCAAATAAGATGAATGATGAGAGTGAAAAACTGTTGCTGTAAATTAGCAATCAACAATTAAAATCTCTAAATGAAATAAGGCGCTTGTATCTCTACGATGTCATTTCCTTGTATGTATGCATCTACCGTCATATCAATCAATGGTCAGGGTCATTGAATGGTTTCGAATTAAAAAGGAAATCCACTTTACAATTAACATTGACATTAACAATTCTAATTGAGGTATAAATGAAACAAAAAGAGACCTGTTGAAGCTTGCTACCTCCTATTAGTGGGTTGTCAAAAATTTTTATCTTAATACTGGTCAAGTGAACAAAGTTGAAAAAAATTTAGACGTAAAGGAACGACCTTGAAGTTTCAGGAATTGGAGCAGAATTTGGCAAAAAAATGATAAAAAACTTGAACCAATATAAGCATGCAAAATGGCATGGGAGTGGTGTGATTTCAGCTCATTAAATTCAGATTCCAGGATACCACGATGTCCAGATAGAGTAACTATATTCATGGATAAAATCTTACAAATCTTCACACTTACTTACCATAGTTTATTTCTGTTATAGATTTTATTTATTCCTCTATATTGTGTATATAATTGCAGCATCTCCAATGATAAACTACTTAAATATGATGCACGATTGTAAATGTAATGTCGATTATAATCTATAGCTTTATTGGGGATGGGCGTGGGTACCTTTAGTTTTACCCAATTTATTTTGTTACAATAAGTATATTAATGTAGTGAAAAATGAAGTTAAATATTTAATTTTGTTAAGATTAAGTATCTAAATGAAATACATATGTAGATCTGTAGTTTAGTTTAAAATTAAATTATATTAAATCCATCATTTTCATCATTAAATTATATTAAGAAAACCAAAACAAAAATAAGATAAAGTGTGTAATGAATTCATTGAATGACTAAACCTTTGCAAAAATGCAGAGGTGGCAAAATTCTTCTTCCTAATGACTATATCCTGCAAAAAAATTTTGACTTTGAGTAGCAGTCTAGCAGTAGATGAGATTTTAGAAGGTACACGCATACACTAGATGCAACGGAATCTATTTATTTGTACTTCTTTCCTTGTGCGTCCATGTCCATACTTGAATAAGTATGTACCCATTTAATTTAGATAGTTTCAAAATTCCAAATTTTATATTTGTTTTCGTAAATGAAGCCGACAAAAAACCAGGCATTAAAAGATATTCCAAAATGCATCCAACACATTTTTGTAGACATATTAAGATATTTCTTAATTTAATAGAGTTAGTTTGTAATAAATTAGGTAGTAGCATTTTTATCTTATTGCATGAAAATGCAAGTGTTAAGTTGAGGATAACAAATCTAGGCGATTCCCTATATATGAAACAGATAATGGTCATTTCAAGTTGACCTGTCAAAAATGACACAATTACAATTTATACTGTTTTTGTTGCACAATATTTCAAAGTAATTGAACAACAAAATGATGCTTCCTTTCAGTTTCTTCTCATCAATCGCACAAGTGAATTGCTAATTACTAGTCAACCCAAGCCAAGTCAAATGTATCTATCGATTTTGTTGGAAGAATAAAAAACAAAAAATTTCAAGTCACAACAAAATGAGGCTTTTCGGAAACAAGATTCATGTAACTTTTAAGCCCTGTTCGGTGTTATTTTTAGTCGGTGTTCTTACACTAATACCGACATTGTCTCATGGACGTTCCGTTGTCAAAAGAAGTCCAGAAGTTACTCTCACAGTAATTGATGATACAGAAGTAACCACTCCGAGGCAACACCCCCCAACAATTCAAGATCTCGAAGAGAGAAGAAAAACATTAGTTAAAGCAATAATTCCTGGAGGAAATTCCGAAGGCAACAGTGCCGGAACAGGACAGCTTCAAACACTTACAGATTTAGGTCTTGATCTCTTTGGTGGTTCATTAAAGAATGCCGGTGAGCTTTTTGCTCCTTTAACAAATGCAACGAAACAGGCACGTGCAAATTTTCCAAGGGTTGGCGATGTTATCAATCGTGCAGTGGATTCAGCAAGAACGTATCGAAAGAAAGTGTCAGGAGCACTAAGGGGAACAGCTTCAACGTCTGTTAACAATGGAGTGAAACTATTTGCTACCATCAGTTCAAGAGCTACAACGGTGATTGGTGGTATTTTTAAAGTGCTTCGAACCTTATTCGATAATTTCACTCTGGCTATTCAAAATCTGGCTCAAATATTATCAAGATGGTTTACAAGATTCGCTGAAATAAACACAAAAGTTCTGACAAGAGGAGTAACACGAGCAAGAAAGGT
This sequence comes from Paranurophorus simplex, assembly GCA_036491945.1. Classification (NCBI taxonomy): domain Eukaryota; kingdom Metazoa; phylum Arthropoda; class Collembola; order Entomobryomorpha; family Isotomidae; genus Paranurophorus; species Paranurophorus simplex. The sequence goes on from JAAOWG010000624.1 coordinate 9,857, forward strand.
TTTGAACAATGGAAGATTGTTTGCACCACTGAAAGCTGTATCCCAACTAGGAGGAAATTTAGTACGTGGTTTGGCAAGCGATTTAAACACCATACATCCATTGGTAATATTAACTGCATTTTGGTAGGAGCATTTATTAATTGATTTTAATTGAAGGTAACTGAAGAAATCACAGCAAAACTGAAATTGGGTTCTGCCCTCCTACCTCGATTGAATTTTGCCAGCATTCTGTCACCCTCAGTTGATAATCATGCAATTAAACCAATTTCAAGTTCAGATAATGATAATCCTGCAATACAAGTTGCAAACACTGCTGAGGGGGAGATAGGAGGCGGATATGAAATGAAGCGTGTTTCCAATGAGGATAATAATAAAGAAGAGCTTCCTGATGACATTATTATGGAATTATTAGAGTCTGCAAAACTAGAAGAAAGCAAGTCATCAACTACTTCTGTACCTCTGGAAAGTAATGAAGTGTCCTTGTCCAAAGAAATTCAACGAGTTGAATCAATATCAGATCGGGAAACAATTAATACCTCAACTCAAGCAGAGGTTGACAATACACCTACAACAGTTTCATCCATAGCGTCCCTAGTTGATGACTTTTTTGGAGTTGGTTCGGACTCATCGTCGTGAGTGGTCAAGAAAACACTGTGATTTAAAATCATATTAAAGTATAATATGCATAAGCACTTAATAGAGAAGCTGCAAAAAAGTATTAATGTGCAGAATTGTTTATTATTGCTTATTATCTAATACAATGCTGTAATATTTCAAAAACACGATTGTTCATTTAAAATAGTTGTATTATTTTGCATCAATATATCATGAATTTTTATATTGGGTACTTACTTACTGATGCAATGATTACACAATTGATGCGATCCGTGTAGTTAAAAACTGCAACTAACCTGTTCACCTATTTATTTTTCACTTCCATAAAAAATGTCCCATATTATTCAATCTGCTATAGACACGATGGGCGATACAAATTAGTTACATTTGTTTTATTTAATTATTTAACGATGAACGATTTATTCGCTTATTAATTGTAGCGTTAGATGCTTGTTAGGAATTAATCGTTTTAATTCATATCACGAAATCATGTTGGACATGTTGGGAAATTAAATTTTTAACTTTCGTTGTATTTTACATAGCGGTACATAAAGTAATCAAATACATCTCATCATCAACTTGCTCTTGTAAAATTGACCGGTGCTACAGTTTGTACATACATCATGAATAAATATCGAGGAGCATGACTGATCTAAATAATCCCAAAATATTTATGTAATAAAATTTATAAGTACTAAAAAACAATAAGTACAAGGCATAACCGTTGACCTGTTTTATTATCGAGTTTAAACTTGTTCGTTCATGATCAAATTGATTTGAAATCAAATAATTCATCTTGTCCTTCCAAATGCCAGTTTTAAAACAATGACTATATTTTATTAATCCGTGTTAAGGAATAAAGATTTTCCATTTTCTTGTTGTTTTTATGTAAGTACGACAAGGACTGTTTTTTTTCTTTGTTTGGTCACAAATCTGCCAATTAAAATCAACAGATCACGGTCGATTTCATGAGATATTGAATGCAAATGTAGACCAAAAAGTTCCAGAATAAATAATAAAAATTGCAAAGCAATCGTTTTGATATAAAAAGGCAGAATTTAGGGGAATCGGTTATCAATTGTGTTCAACAATTGAAACGAACACATTCACTAGCAAATAACTTTTCAATATGGTAAAGTTTCCAGTAAGCTGTGCTATTGCTTTTGTCTATTTATTTGTACTCTTTGGAGAAAGCCAGTGTGCCGGCACGGGGGTTAATTGTGCCAACAAAAAACCACAATTGACCACAGGACAAACCTGTAAGATTATATTGCTGCTAATGAGATTTAAGCATAATTTTTTGTTAAAGATATTTTGAGTCCGAACTGCAAAAACGGTACTACTTACAATACCAAAAATCCGGACACTCACTGCCACTGGTACCCCATATTCTTTTAAAGTGTTTTTTACTCTTTAAATTTTCAGTTGGAGTTACTGCGGATATATTTGCGAACCTCGAGGTTTGTTCAATGACAGCTAAAACATTTACAATTTACAACTACTTTTATAACAGCCCAAGCAGTTACAACTACCACCAAAGCTTCAACCACATGCAAGCAGCCTTCAATTCCTCCTGGATCAAAATGTTCGTATGACTATTTATTATCGATCGTTAAAATACCATGAATTATAATTCTTTTTCATTTATAAAATATTTAGGGGTTGCTAATCCTGGATGCACTAACAATGACACGTACAATACCAATAATCCGGACTTCCATTGTCACTGGTACGGTACAGCATAGTTCTTTAAAGTGTTTTTTCCTAAATTCAAAATTCTCAGTTGGAGCCACTGCGGCTATATTTGCGACCCACGAGGTTTGTATTATGACAGCTAACAACAATGTATATTTACACTGCTTTTATAATAGCTCAAGCTACTACTACCAAAGCATCATCCACATGCAAGCAGCCTTCAATTCCGCCTGGATCATACTGTATTTCAAATTAAATCAATTATACTTTGTTAATTTGTGAAGCAGGGGTTGCTAATCCTGGATGCACTAACAATGACACGTACAATACCAATAATCCGGACTTCCATTGTCACTGGTACGGTACAGCATAGTTCTTTAACGTGTTTTTTCCAACATCTAAAATTCTCAGTTGGGGTCACTGCGGCTATATTTGCGACCCACGAGGTTTGTATAATGACAGGACAGCTAACAACAATGCATATTTACACTGCTTTTATAATAGCTCAAGCTACTACCACCAAAGCTTCATCCACATGCAAGCAGCCTTCAATTCCTCCTGGATCAAAATGTAATTTTAAATTAAATCAATTATACTTTGTCAATTTGTGAAGCAGGGGTTGCTAATCCTGGATGCACTAACAATGACACGTACAATACCAATAATCCGGACTTCCATTGTCACTGGTACATTACATTTCTTTGAAGTTTATTCCAAAATTTTTTTTTCAGTTGGAGTCACTGTGGTTATATTTGCGACCCACGAGGTTTGTATTATCACAGCTAACAACAATGTATATTTACAGCTACTTTTATAATAGCTCAAGCTACTACCACCAAAGCATCATCTACATGCAAGCAACCTTCAATTCCTCCTGGATCAAAATGTAATTTTAAATTAAATCAATTATACTTTGTCAATTTGTGAAGCAGGGGTTGCTAATCCTGGATGCACTAACAATAACACGTACAATACCAATAATCCGGACTTCCATTGCCACTGGTACGATACAGCATAGTTCTTTAAGTGTTTTTTCCAAAATCCAACATTTTCAGTTGGAGTCACTGCGGCTATATTTGCGACCCAAGTAAATTTCGAGAATTTGAAACAATTTACTGTAATAATTACTTTAAAATAGCTACTCCTATAACGGTAAAACCAACCACAACCACCAAAGCTTCATGCAGAAAACCTTCCATTCCTCCCGGATCATACTGTACTCTACTTGCCTTTACTTAAAAATAGATGACGTAAAAATTATGATAATTAAATAGGGATAGCTGAAGAACCTTGCAAGAATGGAGACACATATAATACGCCAACAAACCCCCCTTACCACTGCCATTGTTGGTCCAAATGCGGTTATATCTGTGACCCAAGACAAGGTACGGGTGGAACGACAAAGAAACCTGCAACTACAACTGAAACCGTGACCACTTTAAAACCTGAATGCCCGTTCGGGAGTCCTTGGAGTAAAGAAAATTTACAACTTTTGAAGTTTAAATAACTTTTAAATTTTAGTTCCTCCACGTGATACTTCCCTCCGTTGCGTTTGTAAATCTTTCAATCATCAACCATATTACGAGTGTACTTCGGGGACAACTACTGCTTCAACATCTTTTGGTACTGGATCAACCGTTGTAACATCTGACACAACTCCAATTTCAACCGTTGTAACATCTGACACAACTCCAATTTCAACCGTTGTAACATCTGACACAACTCCAATTTCAACCGTTGTAACATCTGAC
>JAAOWG010000625.1:0-13898 GCA_036491945.1 Paranurophorus simplex
GGAACTGTTGGAGGAGTCACAGAAGGTACTGCAGGGGTTGTGACCGTTGGAACTGTTGGAGGAGTCACAGAAGGTACTGCAGGGGTTGTGGCCGTTGGAGCCGATGGAGGAGTCACAGATGGTGCTTGAGGTTGAGTTACAGTCGGAAATAAAGAGCTTTGCGAAGTTGTTGCAAGTATTGAAATATGATCATTATTCTCGGAATGATTTGTGGTTAACTGAGCATTAGCAGGATCTAGAAATCAGTTTCTGGTAGGCTTAAATTGATCGTAGATATAACGTTTTTCTACTGACCAATTCCAACACAACATACACCCTTGTATTCTTGTTTATAAAAGCAATAGCCAACAAACTCTCCGCCTTGTGAAGTACACAAATCTTGAGTTTCAACACAAGGTCCATACTTGTCTCCAACTTTACATCCATGTACCAAAGTTGAATCTCCTCTAGTTGTGGAAAGGTCTAGTAATTAAAGCTATTATCTTTTAATAATCTGTTCATACTGTGTGTTACCTTTTATTGGAAAAACATTGATTTTGTCCTTCGCTTCAAGTAGTTTTCCATTACAAATCCTTTATAAAGCAGAACAACGTTCATGAAAGTAGTGCAGAAATGCACTGTTTTGATTTAATTTACCCTAAAATCCAAAATATTACAACAAATGCAAATGGAGTTCCAGGCAATGATCCCATTTTCATTAGTACACCCAGTTATTGCTCAAAACAATCCATTTTATAGTATACCCATCAAGTTTGTCTAGTCATTATATTCAAATTAAGGAAGAATTATCCAACAAACAAATGTCAGGAAATTATTTCTAACTGAAACGGATTTAACTAGAATAAATATGTTTTAAAGGTGACCTTTGTTCTTGTTTAAACACAAATTGTTTTATTTCTTCTCATAAGAATCGAATACAGCCCAAAAAATAAGTTAGCTATTTAGCTATCTCAGAAATTATCAGGGTATATGTGGGCAACACCATGTCGCATATATCTAGTATAATACTCGAGCACCGAATCAATACAATTTTCTAATTTTGCTACACATTCACCGTCTTTAAGAGGAAATATCATGTGGCAACTTAAATCAAAAAGAAATTTTGACGAGTGAACAGTAGTAAAAGATTTTGGAAAATAGTCGTCAAAAGATTTAAATGGCTGAAAGAGTATCACAGTGTCAGCTTCAGAATCTTTAAGATTGGGGTATTTGCGAGCATCTCCTGGTAATACTTCAACTTTATACCCAGCAGTTTTTAAAAGCTTAACATATCTAGTAGGATTAAATAGATAATCGATTCTTGAAGTTGCAAAGTTCACATTCTCAAGAGATCCAACATTAAAGTTGAAACTAGAAACGTTTGGGGTGTTGCTTTGATGAAGTTTTATAGCATCTTCGTGGGGTAAAGACATAGCGTTATTGTGATGGACGGCTGTTATTTTTGAGTGTAGATGACTTTCTGCGTAATTGCCAAATAATCCTCTGACGAGGTTTCTACTTGTTTCTTGTCGTTTTCTACTAACGTCATGATTGTCACCTAATCAATCATATAAATTACTACCATCAAGTAAAAATGTAATTCACCTTTAAGCCCAGTAAATACATTAACTAAACTGTTTAATCCTGGTGTTGATAGGCTAACCGGAGTGTTATAGATCATAGGACTTACAAATTCTGAACACACGAGTCTATATCGATGTCTTAAATAGTAAAACCAATCTTCAATCACAAATAACTTTGTCCAATTACAAGTCTCTCCGTGCATTTTCTGTTCAATAATGCAATTGACTTTCCTTGCAAAATCAGATTGGTATCTCTCTGTTGCATCGTCCAGGCCAAACAAAAGTTTGAGAGTGGCAAGAATACAGCTAATTATGAGAAATTCAGGCAAGTATTGAAGGTTCGGGTGAGATTGCATTTTATAAAATTCTACACAGTCAGTTGGTATCACTTTCTGCATTTGCAAAATTAGACACTCCATCTCACCTGTAATATTAGTATTAAATTAAACGAATTTAAATCGTACAAAAACTTACGAGGAAGCACAAAGTCATCGGAGAATTTGGGCAAAAATTCTTCTAATTTTGGACATCTAAAATCGTCAATTCCCAAATAGGTTATAATATTATTGATGTTTTCAGCATAGTCAATTGTCAAAAACCATTCCCTTCGAGTAGAAAATATCATGTCAATCCGTCCATTTATTTCAGCAGCAGCCTCTTTCAAAACCAATCGAAGACTATTCATATACAATGCACCATGGCAAACTAATCTGTAAGATATATAATTAACATAGAACTATAAATTTAAAAATTATTGCTGGATTACCGAAGTACATCGCCAATCAAAACACTGCAACCAATTTGTCGAAGTGCGATAAAAACAATTGCCAACAATGACTTAAATGTAATGAATTCAGGCTGTAAAATCTTTTCAACAGCAGATTTCGGAACCTTATTATCCTTAATTGCTGTTAAGAGTTTGCGAGATTCAAACGTTAGCTTGCACTCTCTCTTTTTAACACCTGTTGACACTGCTGGTATATCATTCCCACCTGATTCAGCTTCAATGTTCTGTGTTTCTAATAGGTTTGAATAGTCCGTCGTCATTGCTTTTTTCTACAATTTGTGTCAAATGGTTATTTGTGAACGTTATTTTCACCAAACAAATCAAACCTTTTGAGTAGTCTTTCTAGCTTTTAAAACCCTCAACCGTACCAAGTTGTCGCCTTCATCAATCATATCTTGCTCAGTTGCTTCAGGTTGCCTTTTAACTTTTCTTTTCATTGCAGGTTTAACAGGTTTTAATTTGAAACCACAATCGCAATTTCGCCTAAAGCAAATACACATTTTCAGTAATCCTACTTAAACAAATATCTTGAGCTTACCCATGAACCCTAGCCCTCCCCGACTTGTAGCAATCAACAGTCTGACCACTATGTTTTACAAATATTGCCCTTCTTCTCACAAGATAAGCCGTCCATAAACAGAATACCTTGTCTTTCAAAGCTTTCGGAAACCCCAGCTTAATCAACCTTTCCGTCATGAGTTTTAAACAACAATTATAGCCTTCCATTGCTTCCATGGTATGTTCTACAATAAATCAGTCTAACTAAGGGCAATTCCAAATTTTTCATAATTAGTCTCACTGTTTGCTTTTGGTCTTTTTTCTCTAAAGACAGCTGTCCTCACACGGCGATTAGACATTTCAAACGCATCTCTTTCCACAAACTCCCGTATTTCCTATCCCCCACAGAGCATCCAATTACTTATCATTATTTACATGATCCGCAGAAAAACAATGATAAATTCTCCTCATTTTATTAGTTAAAGAGAAAAGATGGGGGCCCCACCCAAATCATTCTAAAGCTTTTCATCGCCAAACAATAAATTACGATCCCTCTTATTACCTGTGATTGTGTTTGACAATCTTGACAAAAATAAAAGCCTCCTTCAGAAACAAATTGGTAGGAGCCACAAATTTCACACACCATTCCTTGTGCACCACCCCCTTCCCCTGGATCAAGAAAGGGCTCATCGTCCTCCATCTTCAATCAAAATAATTCCCTACAATTCCCCTCCCTTGGCCCTTCTTTTCCTTCGAAATGGATGAAAGTTGATTGATGATCGTTCCACATGGGAAATGAGAATTTAAAAATTTTCCCGCCACAAAATCATTCTCTATATGCCTCCTCTCCTCATCTAAGTACTTCAACAACCAGCACGTGCACCCTCATCAATAAAAAATTGTGGAAAACTTCATTTTTTGAGAAAGATTTGTTGAATTTTGGAGTTGAAGGTAAGGGTGTGTATATTGAAGGAGTAATTAAATATATTTTGATGCAGGATGCCAAGGCTTCGTAAATTAAGGAGGAAACAAAAATACCAGTATCATGTAAATCGACGAAGGCTGAATCAGAAAATGACTAAATTACCAGATATCAAATGGTAATTTGTTTAATTGCTTTCTTTATTTTTAACTATTTTTATTGTACAGTGCGGCTGTAAAGAAGGCTTGGGATAATAAGAAATCATTGACGGATAATTTAACATCAATGGGTTTAGTTGCTGATGCGAATATCATGACTAAATTGAAAATTCCTACAGGAAAAGTAATCTACCTCAATTCCTTTCAAGTTTAATATTTAATTTTTAGGAATGTTTGAAAAAGATGATGCTTCCAAGACCTCCCAAAACTGATGATGAAATCCTGTTTGACTTAGAACAAAACGATGAAGCTAAAGATGACGTTACTATTACCATACCTGAGAAATATCATGTTGTTCAACAACTTGTACAAGAAGCAAAGGAGGGTTATGCCAATAAAAAATCCCAAGCTCATCCCCTCCCTAAGGAAATGTACAGAAAATTATGTTGCCTTATTGATAAATATGGAGAGGACTTTGAGGTATTTCTCTAATCCCTATTAACCTCCCTTTAAAAAAATCCTTCTTTAGGCCATGTCCACAGATCATACGAACTACAACCAAGAAACGCCTGCCCAATTAAGGTCTCAGATAAACCGTTTAAAATCCATTCCATCCCAATGGATTCCATATTTAAAGTCTCGAGGATTAGTTACTCCTAATTAAAACCTCTTGTGTTATCTGTATTAAAGTTTTGAATTATACTAATTACGTAATTTCATACGAGTACAAATTTTGTTTGGATTTGAGCACATTATAAGATAGGGACCAAGAGGGCGAGAGAGAGAGAAGGTGATGATGATGATGATGATGACCACTAAAAAGACCAGTCACTACTACTACTGCTAGCTGCTCTCTGCTGATGATGAATTATATTTTTGGTGGTGGATGGGAACTACTTACTAGATAGAGGTTTAGATTTTAAACACTAGTAGAAATACAAGTTTGATTAAAAAAAAACCTTTAAAAAAGTGTGCTCAATTATCCCTTAAAGGTCACATCCCCCCCTCCATTGGGAAAAGGTGTCAGGGAAAGAAAACAATTGTGAAGCCATGATTTGAGGAGTCATGTCATTTTTTAGTGGGTTAAAAAAAGTATTAAATTTTGGGGGTGGTCGAAGTGGCGATGGAATCCAAAGGAGTCGAAAACTTCCTCCAATCCTTCAAATGGATGTGGACCCTAATGGGTTTTGGGATTTTATTGGAGAGTTGGGAGATGGAGCGTTTGGAAAAGTTTATAAAGCCAGACATAAGGAAACAAATGTTTTTGCGGCAGCAAAAATGTGTCGACTAGAAGGGGACGAGGATTTGGATGATTTTCGTGTAGAAATTGACATTCTGGCGGATTGTAAACATCCAAATATTGTATCACTTTATGATGCATTTTGTATGGATAGTAAATTATGGGTGAGTCAGCCCCCCCTTGTTGTTTATTATCATGGGTGATAAGGTTTTATCTTGTTTATAGCTATTGTTAGAATATTGTGATGGAGGAGCCTTGGACTCAATCATGTTGGAATTGGAACATCCTTTAGCGGAAAATCAAATTGCATTTGTTGCAGCACAATTACTTACAGCTTTAAGTTACCTCCATGATAATAAGGTTATACACAGAGACCTTAAGGCTGGCAATGTACTCGTAACTACGGGGGGAGGAGTTAAACTTGCAGATTTTGGGGTTTCTGCAAAAAACAAATATACGCTGCAGAAGCATGATACATTCATTGGCACCCCTTATTGGATGGCGCCTGAGGTGGTTATGTGTGAAACCTTTAAAGACAATCCCTACGACTATAAGGTAAGATGATGTGAGGGGGTGGGGAGGGGGCTACTACTAAGGATACATTATAAAGTTAATATTTCTAGGTTGATATTTGGTCATTGGGGATTACTCTTATTGAATGCGCAGAAATGGAACCGCCTCATCATGAATTAAGTCCTATGAGAGTTGTTTTGAAAATACAGAGAGGAGATCCCCCAAAATTAACGAAACAAACGTCTTATTCTCCACAATTTAATTCCTTTTTGGCTAAATGTCTTGTGAAAGATCCAAATCATAGACCGTCTGCCCAGGATTTATTGCATGTAAGATATGGGAATGATAGGTTGAGGGGGATTGATGTAATTATTTAATTCATTTTTTCAGCATCCTTTTATAGTTCGAGCAACGGATTCAAAGCCGATAAGAGATCTGATACTAGAGTTTAAAGCAGATGTTGTGGAAGAGGTTGTGGATGATGAGATGGAGGTGAGGATAAGTTTTAGGGTTTATTTGCACGCATGTTTCTACAGTGTTTTAAGGATTACTTTATTTGTTTTCAATTTACTTGCTAACTGAAAGTTACAGCACATAGACTGTACTATGAGCTCATGAGGTTCTATTTTGCATTATAATTGTTGCCTTTGAACATTATTTGATAAGAGATTTGAAAGTATTTATTATCACCAGTTTTTTGCTATTTCCATTTTCCTCTTTAAAAGTTAATTTTATAAATTTCGCAGAGGAATGCATATTTTATAGAAAAATGCAGTTTTGGGAGTTTATTTATTTATTTATTTATTTTTACTTCGCAGCGATCTTCACAGTTAAATGTTGAAATTATTGAAACAACAAATGGTGGTGAGACAGGTGAGTTGTTGGTTAATTACTGTAACTTCACATTTGAATCCATTTCAGTTCCCTCTACACCTTTGGATAAAGAAGGTTTTCGTCTTCCAGATACACCTCCTAAATCTAATACAAGTGTTGAAAAACGCATGGGTCCAATCAGCGAAGAAAGTCAAGCCAAACGCGTTAAACAAAGTTCCCCTGCTCCTGATAAAAAAGGCAAGGAAAAAAGACCGGCACCGAAGCCACCAAGTGTAGAAAAAACGTGTGAACCGAACAAAGCACAAAATCACTCAAGACCCGTTTCTCAACAGTCTCAACAAAGTGGTCATGAACAAGTCGTTAATGCCCCTGCAAAGGATATCAAACCCCAGCGTGAAATTACCAAAAAAGAAATAATAGCATCTAAAGGACGAATTGACCCTCCACAAATCCCTAAACCTCCTGAAGAAGACGTTTCCACAGAAGATATAAACATTGGAAATGGTCATCTAACTCCTAATTCAGATGATTGTCATTCATTAGAACATATTGATCCAAAGCTGTTGATAAATACAAAATTAAACGTAAAAATGGATAAAAAGTCTGACTCTGAGACATCATCTCTTGGAAATGAATCATGTAGTGACAAACATAGAGATTCCAGTGAAATTGAGAATGAACATGATGTTTTCCCTCATAATCTAAATTTGCCATCTTCTTTGGTATCACTTGATCATGAAATCACACAAGAAGAAAAAATAGCAAAATTATCAATACCTTCGGAATCATCTTCAGATGCAGATTCAGTTGACTGTATTGTTGGCATTAATTCAGAAATTTCAATTTCTACGACTAAAGCACAGAGTCCTGATCGATCATCGCTAAACGATTCTATCACAATTGTACCTGTCTCTACTTCTCAACCTGTGAGTGTTGTTAGTGTAAATAGCGATGATTTGCCCGTTACGCAGTCGGACATTACGGCCACTGTGGTCACTGTTAATACATCTCCAGATTCATCGGTAATTTTGTCACCTAAAAGTATGAATCAGGTCAGTATGATTACCAAAAAAAATTATGAAACAACCTAAATTTAATACTTGCTATACAACATAGGTTGTGGTTGTTGCAAATAGCACGAATAAAACTTGGCTTAGCTCTAATGATCATCAAGATGACGTTGGAAGTCACACAGACTTCTCAAGAGGGTCTACACCTAGTAACCTTGGAGTTAAAAGTCAAAAGTTAGACGATAGTGAGGTTATTGTAACAACGCCAGATATCTACGAACAAAGTAAGTTTAAAAAAAACTTTATCACACAAATGTTGGTAAATAATATATATGTTTTGGAGAAAATAAATTTTTACCAATCTTGTAGACTTAAATATAAGCCATGTATCTGTGGTTTCTGTTGGCGAAGACGACGGATGGAGGCAATCAAGAAATAATATAAGTGCAATATTAGTTCAACAAGGTCATACCTCAGGTACTTTAACACTGTCATTTTTACGTGGAATTCTCTCTATGACACGATGATATTGTGCATATAGACGACGCTCCCATTTCTATAATTGTCGAAGGGACTACAGTGGAAGCAACGGATGTTGATGCCGTCACTTCTGACCACAAAGTCAAAAAACATGAACGTAAACACTATCAAGACGCAACTCCAGTCGTTCGAAGAGTTGCAGGGAGTTCACCAAAGAACCGACCTATGTCGGAAGGACAATTTAGTAGTCAGCAAGGTTCCTGGCCGTCAAAGGTATTTTCAATAATTGAATGCTTAAATCGTCTTGCATATTTGTTCTTGGTGTAATATTTTTTCTTTATTAGGCAAGCGGAAATAAGGATAAAACTGTCACTACAACATTGTCGACCTCTTTAAAAGACATTCCTGCACAAGTAGCGGATGAAAAGTTTACCACAAGCTTAGATCGTCCTATTAAGCCTAAACAACATTTAAACAATGGAGACATTTCTCAGTCAAATAATAACAAGCCATTCCATTCTAGGAACAAGTATGTGAATTTTGGCAGTAAGCATGATGTTGCTAGTAAAAGAATTTAAAATTTAGATCTGATGCGGAATCTGTTTCCACATTTGCAAGTCAGAGCAGTAATAAGGAAAATCAAGAATCAAGTCCTTCACCTGCGGAATCCACCATTGCTCCTGAAGAAGAGGTTGTGCTGGTTCGGAGAAAGACCGACTCTAAGGTACAGCCATTAGTTGGTTGTTTAGTAAATATTCTCAACACTTGTTTAATTAAATTATGATAAAAAAACAGGAAAGAAGTCGTTTGAGAGAAGAAATAAATTACAAGAAAAAAACACGAAAACGAACACGAAAGTTTGAAGTTGATGGAGTTATGGTGGTAAGATATTTTATTTTACTGATTATTTTGCAATTGGATTGCTTTAACACTCCTACAGCTTTCCTTAATGATATATAATATTAATGATAAATATCGTTTTAATTAGACTACTACAACATCCAAAGTGGTATATGGAGATGATACTGATTCTATTACAAACTATCACTTGAACCGGAAGCAAGAACTTCGAGAATTTAAACTGCTTCAAAAACAAGAGCAAAAACAATGTCAAGACTTAAATCTGCGTGCCCATATCGCTTTTGAAGCTCAGGTAAAATTAAATAGTTATTTATTCATTTTGTTCTAAAATGACAATTTATATAGGATAAGCGTTTAGAGCAGGAAAAAATAAGCCTGGTGCGTGCTTTTGAAGCCGAAATGGAGCAAAAAGCAAGAGTTCAAAAGCAGCAGGTTGAAAAGACTGAACAGTACCAAGAAAGTGAGTTGAAGCAAATGTCAAAGCGAATTAGAAATGATCAGGAAAAAGAGCTTCGATTATTTCGAGAAGGGTTAAAGCAGGAGGTTAAATTACTAAAGCAAGAAGTTGACCAGTTAGGTAAGGATCAACGTAAAAATAGCTGGCGACAACGAAAGGAGCAGTTGGATGGTGATCAAAATAGCAGGGTACTTATTTTTGTATTTTAGTATCAACCAAGCAAAATTATTATTGGTATCAGAGTTGGTAAACATTTTTGTTTTGTTTGTATTTTAGGAGAGACAGTTTCTTGAAAAATTAAACGAAAACCATAATAGTAGAATGAAACGGGAAAATGAAGCGCATCGCACTAGAATTGCTGCTATGGAACGCCAGTATCTTGAAGAAAAACAAGACGTATGTACAAACTCGTTCAAGTGTTTCATTCTGACAATTTATTTATTAACTTTATTTTAATGCAGCGAATACGACGATACAACAAAGGCTTGTGGGACATGGAAGAAGCTCACATGAAAGAAAGACACCAACTTAAACGACGCCAGATTAAAGAGACCTTTCATCTACAACGTCAGCAAATGCTTATCCGCCATGAAAAAGAGTTGGACCATCATCGACGTGTCAGTATGCGAAAGGAGGATGAGTTATTAAAGCGTCAAGCTGCTGAAAAACGTGCTTTACCAAAGCGTATTAGAAGTGAAATGAAAATCAGGGAAATGATGTTCAGAGAATCTTTACGAATTCATGCTCCTGGATCACATCCTGCAACAGGTCCTGAAGATGAAAAAGAACGCCTGAGAAAGGTTTGTTCTTCTTGTTTTTATGTGTGTAAAACACAAATTTACATGTTTTTGCTATAGTTTCAAGAACAAGAAAAAAAGAAGTACAAAGCGGAACAGCAACGTTTGGAAGAGAAACACTTTCGACAGCTGGAAGAATTACGTGGAAGTATTGAGTCCACTAAATATGAATTGGAGCAGTTACAAAATGAAAAACGTAACTTTCAAGATAAAAAAATTAATAGCCTGTCTAACTAATATTTTGTATTTGCAGGTGCCCTGCTAACGCAACATGAAGAAACTAAACTAAAAGAGTTAGATGAGTTTTGCTCCCAGTCTTTGAGAACCTTTAAAGCTGAAATTCCACAAAAACAAGAGGTATACGTATTTTGTCACTTTCTTGTCTTTTACTTGTTTATTAAATCATTTGTCGTTGTTGATTTTTTGTAGAAATTGGAAACAGAATTTGCTGACCAACTTTTAGAACAACGAAGATTTTATGGTGATTTGGTATTCAATGACGCGGGAGACGGTCCATCATCTCGAAACAGCACTGTGAACTCTGGACGTAATACGCCAATACCCACCAGCTCCTACTCAAGTCTAGAATCAGAGACATAATTCTTAGTTGTCCTCAGCAGTAGGATTACTTCAAAGTGGTCACTTAGTCAAATTATGCCTATGCGTTGAATGTCGTTTTTTAGTTTCTATATACATGGGTACCAGTATATAATATTTAATTAAGAGTTTATCTCACTCTCGAACCAAACCCTTGTTTTCTACGAGAGAGACAGTCTGCTGTATAATGTTTCAGTCCATGGTAGTGAGTACAATGCAATGCAAGATCGTATTTGAAATTTCAATGCCTTATAACAGTGTTCACAACTAACATAATGTTATTGTTACTTGTTGTCTTTCTTCCTCATTTCCTTGATAAGCTTTCCTTCGAGGTTTGTTTTGTTTCCCAATTATTATGCCCCTCAAAAAATAGTCTGTGACAACATTTATATTTATTAGAACCATGATGCCTTTCCTTCTAGAAATTGAAAGACTGTACTGTACCTGTTATCTGTACTAACTAAAAATCAACTTGACGCATTTCAATTGATTACGTAAAGTTGCCTTCAGTTGGCAATAAGAATACCTTAAGAGTCACTACAAATTTTGACACAATTTTTGTCTGTACATTTTTGTAAGTAATCCCATCTAAGTTGAAACTGATTGCCATATTATTTATTTAGTTCAGTGTGAACCATTAAATTAAATGATTTAAATGTTACTTAACTTAATGAGTTATGCCTTACAACTTGAGTATAAATGAAATTTAATAAATTTTCCAAACATCATTGTGCAATACAAATGGTTAAGCAAAAAATCTATTTAAATAAAAAGTTATTTTTTATTTTTCACAAATTATAGGAAACGTATTTATACCTAAAAGTGGTAAACGAAAATAGGTTAAAGGGTACAGCAGTAAAAGTTGTCAACCAAACCAGTTGGCTTTACATCTAAATCTTAATCTTAGAGAATTCAAAGAAAATAATTACTCTTTTGCATACTCAACTGCCCACAATGAAATTTAGACTTCATTAGTCACTACATCAAACAACATATGGGACATGTTGGGATCAAAATTAATCCCAAACCCGACACTTATGGAACTTAATAATTGTGCTGCCTATTACATGGACGTGGGTGAGAAAAAATTGAGTTCCCGAAGAGAAGAGGGTTTTGGAACCATTCGAACGCTTTTAGATCCAGGTTGTGTTCCTGTGGCAGCTTGTATTTCAACCTTTGCCTGATATAACATGTTGTCTTGCTGTAAATCAGAACAATTTATTTTTTTCTCCAAAACCAGTTCTATTTTAACTGCCTCTTACGTTTTTAGGTCCAGGACGAAAGAGCCAACTTCCTTCTTCTCGTCTATTTGGATCTCCAGTGAAAAATGGATTCCCTTTTCGATGCATCTAGTTTTTAGAAATATTGAATCCCTCATATTACTCAGTATTAACTAGTTAATATACCATTGGAGAACCGGCAGGAGTAATGCTTGGAGTTGTACAAGGAGTAATGTCTGGGGTATGCGAAAACTTCTCAACAACTCTAAAATGATTTCCATGCTCTTCTCCTTCTCCAGATTTTGTAATCTATGTAATTCAAAACCTTATAGAACTGTTTTGTATTGTAAGACTCACTCTTGGGACAATTCGTTGGTATTGTGGAACATGATCAACAGGGGTAGGTGCTGAATCATCGGATGAGTGGATATGCTCCCCACGAATATTTGCCTTTGCCCATTTTTCCAATGAGGCTGAATCCATATTAAGAACTTTTCCTGGCCTAATATTAGTTTGTGTATAGTTGGTTGTGGTTGTAATTGATTTAAAGAATCCTCCTTGATCCGGTTGTATACAATTCGGAATTTCAGGTTTTGAATTACTAAGTCTTCTTTCCGTAAATTCTATTACAAAACATTGTATAACCGTTTGTTGTATGCAATTGAATCAACTCCCTGCTTACCCTCGGTGGACTGATGGTTCAAACCAGTTCTAGAATCAGGGTAGAAAATCCCGTCGGATGGTGGAGAAGATGCACACATATCCATAAAATCAACACTGTACAAAATCTCATTACACGAGTGCTTCATTAGCATTTAATTACCGTTCCGTTCTTCTCATCCATTTCGACATTGGTAGGGCACTTCCCTCTCCTGTTGAAGTCATCCCAAATGTCTAAAGAATACAAATCCATTCTTTAATCCACCTTTTTCTCCAAATGAAGAGAAAAAGAGTAACAAGACATAAAAATACAGAATTTTTAACTCAAGCTATTTAAAACCTTGCTCTCGATAATCTCTCTAATATTTAGTTCAAATTCAAAGGGCAGGATTGAAGGGACAACAAGAATACAGATTTTAATGAGAAGTACAACTTATTGATGATGAATGAGCCTAATGTTCTCAAAAAACTCTGTTAATCCATCATGAGTATTGGGAATAATAAGATGATAACCTTATTCCTGACCCCCAATGCAAAGACGTATTTATATATTATTTGAACAAAAGGGTGGCCCAAATCAGAGATGAATTTCCACCTCATCATTTTCTCCTTTCTTTGTACAACTTTCTCCAACTGGATCAAGGCTTACCTTTACTTTCTCTGCTGAATCTTGTTTGAATCTGAATAAATTCCATGTTAATTTATACGAATCCTCAAAACAAACCTTGATTCCAAACTCTGCGGCGGGCGGTCAAGTAATATCAAAGGTCAAACAAGAGTGATGAAGATGAAGAAGAAGAAGGAGGAGGGATAAATATTTACAAAAGGGCTTCAAAAGCCTTCTCCAGACTGTTCTACCTACAACCTTGACCAATTAAGGAAGAGAGTAATTTGAAATCCATTGTAACTGTTGGTTGCAAACACCCTTTGAAACAAAAGGATGATGATTTTATAGCAATGGAGTGCTCGTGACGGGGATCATACTACAACCTTCTCGAAATATAATATATGTAGTAGAGTCATGCTATATACACTATACACAAAGGATCATGATTCATTCTCATACACGCTGGGAGGAAGGGGGCTCTGTTGCATTAGCTTGACAATAATAGAGAGTTTATTAAGTTAGTGGAACCCCAAAATATTCTACTCAACTCGGGTCTAGAGAGCTTTGGGTTTGAGGGTTTCCTAGTCTAAGTAGAATATTTTCTACTCTGGGCACCCTCCCAGAGTAGACCAGATTCTACTCAACTTCTGTGGCAAATTTGACTTTGCCGCAATGAGAAATCTCACTTTCCCCTA
>JAAOWG010000626.1:0-13879 GCA_036491945.1 Paranurophorus simplex
AGGCACAAGGGGTGTAAATATAAGTTGAAAGATAAGTGCAACAAGAAGAAAATAAGCTTGACAACATCAAGTGTGGTAGCAATCATATCACACAGTTTTATATTGAGTGGATTAAAAGCTCACAAACTAAAATAATAATTGTTATGTTACAGCAAACACAAAAACCAACAAATTCGGTTTCACTCAATAAAAGAATGAAATCCATAAACTTGAAGTAACATAAATAAAAGTTCTGCCCTTGTTCCACATGTTGTCAAAATATGAAAGAAAACTCAAAGACTTGAGATTTTGACTGATCACAAACTATGGCATAATAGAGCTCATCAATTTGGAAATTCGGTAGGAACTCTTTTGAGTTGTGTGTATCAATAAAAACAGTAACAACTGTTACCTTTGATACACCTCGGGACTTAATAATTATTTTGTTGTACTATACGAGACAAAAGTTATTTTATAGATGACAATAAAGCGAAAGACTCTTCAAGGAGATTATCACAATGGATTGTTGGCCTACCTGAGGGTGGGGAATAGATCGAACTGACTGCATCATCATCGATATCATCTTGACTATTACTTATCACAGAACCAGGACCGGCTAGGATAAGAATTATCAAAATGTGGGCTTTGTATGTAATAAAACGTACCACTGTCACAGTGCTGTTTGCCATAAACTTTCAACATATTTTCCAAATCTTGTGAACCCGGATTGTTCATTACGGAACGGCCAATGAGAAATTCAATCTGCTTCCAACGATGCATTCTTTCTTGTAGTTCGTGTGTAATTTCAGTCAATGCAGTTCTGTCAGTATTATTATGAATTTTGTACACAGTTGACAATGCTTTTGTTTTACCTTGCTTCAAGAATTGCTTTGTCCACATCATCTATTGAACGACCATGGGTGGTTACAAAGGCCCCCATCAAACTTGATCTCTTCTTTTTTAACTTATCACACTAAGGAAAATAGAATATTCAGCTTGATTAAACATCCAAAGTAAACTACTAAATCCCATAGTAGTGTATGTGCATCATTCTTACCGCATCTTTGGCGCATTTAAGCTGCTTTTCCGCAGAATTTTTCTTCTTGTTGTAAGACTTTAGTTCTAGTTCATAAGTGTACTGAAGCCAGTGCTGAAGTGCTGGTGGTGGTACCCAACACTTATCCTGCAACTCCATTTCAGCTCGATGAAGTTCACTACGCAAAATCTACAAGAGAGAAATAATTTATTAAAGTTTTTCTTTGATAAAAGAGGATTCAGTACACGAATTTCGCCTTCCAACTCTTCACAACAACTAGGTGACATATTTTGTGAATTGCATTCTTCTGCAACTACCAAACTATTACTGATAGCTATTTGGAGATTTGGAGATTTTGACTCCTCACTGTTACTCATGTAAAACGAAATTCGTAAAACTGCGTATTCCAATTTTACTGAAAGTCTACCAGACAAATGACACAACTGTGTCATTTGAATTTTGTTTCTAACTGATTTTCTCCGTTATTAAAACCGTGACAAATGAATAAATAATAAAACTGACATAATTCACATGCTTAAAATAAATCATGAATAGTTATTCAACGAGGAATTGTTATAAATATTCAGCAGGCCATTAAAAATATGTCACGTTGTGTCATTTCTGACGTACCATATTGTCTTCTCGAAGCTTCGCCAGCTCATCTGGATCATCTCCTAAAACCCCATTGGAGCTTCCTTCTAAAACAGCCTCTGTTTTTTCATCCGTCGTCTTTCCCGTGTCTATCTTTCTCTATTTTATGAAAATCAGTTGAAGAGCTACCAAAGTTAAACAAACTCAACCTGAATTTCTTGTAAATCTCGAAGTGTTTCTTCAGCCTTTGATAGTTCAGCCATTTGTTTTGACATTTCAGCCAAGTCCTCTTGTGCCCACTGGTACCTTTTATACACAAGATAGCATGCAATAACTGCAACAGCCAACAGCGTCGTTAAAATAATATCTTTAGTACGATTTGATGTATCTGAAAAAAAAACAAAGGAATATTTGTCAATGAATAGTGTAATAATTAGCAGACCTTTTGGGGGGCCAAATAACACGACATCCATGGCCTTTACAGCAATTTTTTGCCTTGTAATAGAGTCCTTTATTCCCAATATGGTTTGTAGGAAATTATTATGATTGACAGCAAGTCTGCAAAAAGTCAGAATTATTTCAACAATTAGCACCCTCAAGAAGCTCTCTCACATTGGCAGCACAGTTCCATTTATATTTTTCGTTGTAAACCTTTCTTGATGTTGCGGAAGTCCTACAAATGTAATTAGCCAATCCACCGTTTGGTCAACGGTCCAATTATGAACTTCTGATTTCATCCAAGTTTCCCATAACTCTTTAACAGATACTTGAGTATCATCATTCCTATGAAAGGCCTTTTGTCTATTCTCAATATTCTTTTCATATTTCAGTTCTTCTCTTAAAAACTGAAAGATTAATCAAATTATTACAATCCTCCTCTTTTTTTAAACCCCACCCACCTCATCAGACTCTGCTAAATCAATATTTCCATTTTTATCATCATCAAGCTGTCGATGTAATGATCTTATTGCATCCAAAGCCAGTCTTTCTGTTTCCTCTAGTGAAGAGCACCAAGGCTCTTTGGTTGGACAAGAATCTATACACATCCGTTAATGAATGGATGAATAATCAATCAATAAGTAAAGATGAATGAAGGGAGGCTGACCAGTGTCTCCATTATTTCCGGAGGATTCTTTGCCCACGGGGTCCCTAGTAGTAGTAGTCCCAATATGCTGCCCCTTTCCTCCAATAAATACAACAAGGGATAGAAGGGCAATGGGAAAAAACATTTTATCCTCCTCCAACCACACCCACTAACATTAAAATCCCACCTTATCTTCAAATATAAATATTGGATGAGTTGGCTCAAAAGTTTAAAGTGTAAAAAAATGATGGAAGGAGCAGCAGGAAGGTCGATTATATTGCTGATCTGCCACCACCACCACCACCAACAACAAACTACTTTATACTTGATAGACCAAAAACACTGAGAGAGCAAACTTTGATGTCTAGCAACCTGTTGTTCTATGGAAATACTTTTCGTAGCTCTTAAAATAATTGCTGTACTTATTCACAAGAAATGCAGGAGGGGTGGAATTTTAATGACAACCACTTAAAAGTGTAATGACAATGTATGTTTATTTATAAATTTGATGGACGTTCAAAGTAACGCTCAATGGGATGGGAGCGAAGGGTTTTGGATTTTGAATTATTGTCAGTACTCAACTTCCGCTTGTTGGGATTATTATTGGAGGAGGATTGGGGTGTTGCGGTGGTTGATGAGGAGGACGAGGGAGGAGGATCTGAGGAGGAGCTCAAACGATCCTCATTTACCAATTCTTTGCATGTCTGCACATTTAAACAGGTATCAATATGTTGGGACATTTTTTCTTCTAGTGCTTCTGCAGAGGAGAATCTAAAGGTTCTTCGACAGATTGGACAATTGGAGGTGATGTTTGTATCGGAATTTGTAGCATGAGTTACTTCAATTGAGTCTGAGGCTAAGCAATTGTCCAAATGAAAATTTAATTCTCTGATAGTATTCCAAATTGTATCACAACAAGGGCAGTGGAATTGTTTAGATGCATCTGGACTACTCCATAGCTGGGATAATGTACGTTGTTTTGGAATCTCTTCAACTTCTTCATCATGAAAACGGAGGTTGGAGATGCGTAGCCCAAGTAAACGAATTTGAAGTCCCGGAATTTCTTTTTCGTATGAGACATATATTGACCAAGCATTGGAGTAAATTACTTCTGGATCTGATGTAACCTCAGGAAGCGTCTTGGCTCTTGTTTTTACATCAAAATGAATTGTTTTCAGTTTTAGCGTTATTGTTTTTCCCTTAGCACCTTTCGTTTCTAAATCTTTTCCCAATTCTTCACTTATATCTTTACACATTTGTTGAATATCTTCACGTTTTGTGATTCCAAATGTTCTTTCACAACTTATTGATTTTCTAGAGTCTTCAGTCTCTCCAGATTGTCCAAACGACCAAAATGAGGCTGAAATTCCTTTTGAAACTTGAAGTAAAAACATACTTGTGGCTGGTTTCATGAGTAACCTGACTAATGCTCTCTTCTCCCATAATTGTCCAACTGTGTGAATATCCAAGCCTTTTAAAATAGCTTCTGTGACAGGACCAATTCCTATTGTTCAAAATATATCAACCTTGACAACTTGACATAGACATAAAAAAACTGGCTTTATTACCACAAATCTTTTTGATTGGAAAATTCCTAAGGAAATCATCAATTGCTTGAATCGTTGGTTCTAAACTGTATTGATTATTTGGTTTGTTTACATCGCTGCAAATCTTTGCTAAAAGAGTATTTGATGCAATCCCAGCACTTGCAGTAAGTTTGGTTTTTTCAAAGACTTTGTTTCTCATTTCACTGACAAGTTCGCCAGCACTTATGGTTCTTTTTCCTTGATCTTCCAATAATTTATTCCTTTGGGCTAAACACTCGGTTATATCCAGCACCGCTTCATCCATTGACATTCTTAAATTTGTTTCATCATACTCTTTAAGGACTTGTTCAACTTGTTTACTTGCAGCAGAATATTTCTCAAAATTCGGCTGTACAATTATCAGCTCTGGACATAATTTCTTTGCAATAAAACCCGGCATTGCGGCTCTTACTCCTAAAACATTTCATTAATTAATAAATAGAAGCAGCTCAACGTTACCATATTTTCTTGCATTATAATTTGATGTGCTAAGCATTGAATCTCCTCCGACGGCTACGGGTAAATCCCTACAAGGTTAAAATTATAGCATTTGATAAACTTTGCTGCTGCTGTTTTTACTTTAAATTGGGATTATCTCTAATTTCCACGGCTGCAAAAAACATGTCCATATCAACATGAACGATAATTCTTGAAAGATCTCTCCCTTTTTCTAGTCCCCTTGCCATATCATTCATCTTCAATTTAATCAATATTTAAACAAGCTATATGTTGTAATTGTATTTAAAAAATCCATACCTCCACCTCCGCCTTTGATAAGAGGGCAGCTGAAAAAGTGTTTGCTTTTTTCCGATATTCAGCAATCCTCTTATCCAACGCTTCCTGTTTCTTTCTCTTATGTTCATAAAATTTGGAGCCTCGTGAAGATTGATTTATAATGTTATTTATTTTTTCCACATCAAGCCCTTCCATCCCCGCTTTCCCCGTGTTTAATTGAATAACATGTTCTTTTTCTTCCATTTTTAAAACGTTGTTTCTTTCAATTTTTTCTGATTTTCCCAACCCAACGTCAAGACAAGAAGACTTTGTCTTGTGTGGTTCTTCCCGCCTTTATTTCTTGGGGTAACGTGGGACTTTTGATGTAAATGTTTTGATTAAAATCTTTGTTCCACTTTTGTTATGTGAAAGGTTATGATGATGTTGAACTTATTCTTGACCTTCGGGAGCCGCAAATGTGGTCCCCATCCTCCTCATCTTCCTCCTCATGATATCCACCCGTTGTTGTGTGATTGTGGGGGGATTGTTCCGGGGAAGAGGATGTTGGTGTGTGATGATGTGAGTTTGCGTTTGATTCAAAGTAGTTGATGATTGCTCCCTTGGTTGGTGGTGGAATGCTTAGGAGAAGAACAAATACCATTCACTCTTCACCAGTCAATCCTCGGCTATTGCCGATCATTCCCCAAATTCATCATCACAAATTATAATAATAATAGCAAAAGTTGCAGGAAATATAAATTGTTGTCATGTGTGTTTCCCTACAGCAGTTGGATCAAGTTGAAGGGTAAATGCAGGAGAGGGACAGGTGGTGCCCTTATAGTCGCCCAACTAAATTGAAGCCCTCATGGAATTGGAGAATATTGTGGCGAATACTGTCTATCTCAAAGCAAGAGAAGGTAATACAACATTTTGTACTAAATCATTTTACAAGAAGAACCGGCATACAGCAGCCCTTCAAAGTGTAGATCCCTTGATTTCATTTGTTTTGGAAATTGTGCTGATTTGTTATAAAGCCCAAGGAGCAACTTGTCATGTTCGTCATCATGAATCAAATCATTTGTTGTTGAAAGCCCCATGTCCATGAGTGTGTAGGTGAGGATTGACATGGACAATATTTAGTTTGTAATTTCCTCTGCTGGCTTATCCTTTGGGTTGGGATTGTCTGCTGTTGTTAGATTTTGGATAAAATGAATAGTTGGTGGTTAAATGTCCATTGGAGTCCTTGTTCATTGTGGTTGTCATTCTATAATTGTGTGGCAACTCAACTAAGTTGTATTTTATTGTTTTAACGGTTCTTTTGTGGTCCATTTACATCCTCTCTGTCTGGAATGTAATTAGCAACTGTGACAGGCGAGTGATTTTTTTATTAATTCAAAAGTTAGTCAAGTGCACATGCTTTTTTGCACCCACAATTCATTCCTTTTTTTATTGAACACACACGGCTCATTTTCGTTGATTGCTTTGAAAGTTTGAGAATTTTGTTGTAAGCCTTAACCAATGGATTGATTTGGATTGGAAACGGTTTGATTGACTTTGATTTGTGAATTGAATAGATAGCAATAAAGGGAAGAGTAAAAAGTGGCGAAAAATCCTGCAATTTCCTCACATCAGCCAATGCATTGACTTTAAGAAAGAATTGGGTAAGAAGAGGGGGTGGTGTTTATTTTTATTAAAGAATTATTTCCAGATGTAGCATATAGTTACATAGTTGATCAACAGCCCATAGGTCTTTTACTTTTTAGAGCTTTTTGCGAAGCAACAAACTTCCACTATCACATATGCAACAGATTTCTTGATGCTGTGGTAAGAGTTTGAAAACAAACAAAACAAAGTTGCTTCTTCATGTCTTTTGCTCTGGATTCAGGAGAAATTTGAACTTGAGCTGGATGAACAAAGAGTGGAATTGGCAGAATCTATTTTTAATACATTTCTCGCTGAAAATGTAATAAGGTTTGAGTTGGTTGGAATGATGTAATGAGATGAGCTTATATGTAGTGTCCCGAGCCTATGAAATTGGTAGACAAATCATTAATTGAAGAGAGTCAACTGAATTCCGGGATTAAAACACAATTTCTAGAATGTTCAAGACAAGTCAAAACTTTTTTGGCTGGAGAACCATTTCGATTGTTCGAACAGTCCATGTACTTTCATCGATATCTTCAATGGAAATGGTTGGAGAGGTTAGAGATGAACCAAACCTTTGGCCCCCACAGCCACCCTGATTATTTATTCCCATCATTTGTTCGTGATTTGAGTGACATGGAATTATTTGTTTAGCTTGCCCGTAACTCACAAGACTTTCCGTATGTATCGTGTACTTGGGAAGGGGGGCTTTGGAGAAGTTTGTGCATGTCAAGTACGAGCCACTGGGAAAATGTATGCTTGCAAAAAACTTGAAAAGAAGCGAATTAAAAAGCGGAGAGGGGAAGCCATGGTTCTCACCGAGAAACAAATATTACAAAAAATAAATTCCCGATTTGTAGTCTCTCTTGCATATGCTTATGAAACGAAAGATTCCCTCTGCCTAGTTCTAACTCTTATGAATGGTGGAGATTTAAAATTTCACATTTATAATATGGGGACGGAACCGGGATTTGATTTGGAACGAGCTAAATTTTACGGTGCAGAGGTATGGCTTCAAAAAAAGATAAAACAAGAGAAAGGGGTACTCACCACCACCTTTGTTTTGTTCTTGTTCCACAGGTCCTTTTGGGTTTAGATAGTTTGCATGAGATGGGGATTGTTTATAGAGACTGTAAACCTGAAAATATACTTCTGGACGATCATGGTCACGTTAGAATTTCAGATTTAGGTCTTGCAATTGAAGTACCAGAGACAGAAACGGTGAGGGGTCGTGTGGGAACTGTGGGTTATATGGGTAAGGGAGAGTTATATGGAAATTGTTTTATTTGTTTGGGGCATTTTGCACAGCACCCGAAATCATTGACAATGAACGCTACACCTTTAGTCCAGATTGGTTTGGTTTTGGTTGCCTATTGTATGAGATGATTGAAGGAGCTGCTCCTTTTAGAGCAAGAAAAGAAAAGGTAAAACGAGAAGAGGTGGATAGAAGGGTGAAAGAGGATGCGGAACGATATTCCCCGCGGTTCTGTGATGAAGCCAAAAATCTTTGCCAAATGGTATTTGGAAGAGCCATTGGGAGAAAAATGCTAAAGCCTTTTTTTGTAATTAAAGCTATTGAAAAAAACTGCAAAAGAAAGGTTGGGTTGTAATTCTGGTAGAAAAGGAGCTTCAGAGTTGAAACAACATTCTTTTTTCAACACTATCAATTGGAAGAGGTTGGAAGCCGGTCTGGTAGATCCCCCATTTGTCCCTGATGTATGTAACTTAATGATATAAGAGAGTATGGGTGTTGTAATTTAATTTATTTATCAGCCGCATGCTGTTTACGCAAAAGATGTGTTGGACATTGAACAGTTCTCAACAGTTAAAGGAGTTAATCTGGATTCGAGTGATGACTCTTTTTACATCAAATTTAACACAGGATCCGTCTCTATCCCATGGCAAGAGGAGGTATGAGGATTTTGTAAACAACTTGATCCACTACTTGTGTGTAGTGTTGGCTAATTAATGAATTGACTCATATCTTCAACTTATTAGATGATTGAAACAAATTGCTTTCGAGAGTTGAATATCTTTGGACCGGATAACACACCAACTCCAGATCTCTTGTTGGACTGTCCACCTCCTCCAGAATCAAAAGGCTGTTTCCCATTTCGTAGAAAAGTAAGTCCCTCACTCACCTTCATTAGGCTTGGATTGAAATGTTCTTTTTTTGGGGGGGGGGGGGAAGACTAATGTAATTCCATTGCTTGATTTTTTGCAGAAAAAATCCAGAACTAGTTGTCGTGGTGTTCACAATAGGGAAAGTTGATTTTATGGGGTGAAAGGGAATTGAAGAAAAGACATTTTCAGCCATGAGAGTTGAGACTCTGGCACTTGATTTCACCTGTTTGATTTGCCAGTTGTGTACCTGCCTGCATGTTTACTCAGTTTCCAATTCAACCTTCTCCTTACTTGAACTGCTTTTTCCAACTCAATCATTTATACACATTCATGTGTTCGTCTCCTACAGATATGAACATTCCATTCACAAGTAAGTCAGTGAAAGCGAAATAAGTTGCTCTTCCATGGTGCATAGGTATACAAAAAAATTAGCTTATTGTTGTGGCATACACTGCGATAGCTTTAGGATGAGGTTTATTAGATTTTTTTAAACTCATGTCGGACTATATTAAACGGGCTTTGTTATTTCAACGCATGGGCCAATATTTTATAAGACAATGTACAATGTCCATTATTTCTTTTTTACTTTTGATGTTTCTTTGATTTATAATGACGCTTGAGTAAATGGAAGGGGAACGTGAATTCCATATTTATTCAATAAAACATAATATGTTGGGCTAGAAAGTAGCGAGAGGGTGGAGAGGATTTTCCATGTTACTTTTACTACTTTACCCTTTTATCACAAAACAATCACAATCATGAAATATTGTGTAATAAAAGAGGAAGGAGGGGATACAAAAAATAAAAATGCTTGTTTCTGCTTGTTCCAATCAGTCAGTCGTGGTTAAGTTTAGGGTAAGGACTATATATTAGCCATTAAAAATAAATTATATGGTAGAGCCTCTGCATATGCATCTCTGGAAGGACGTATACTATAAATTCATATCTTTTATCTATTTAAGATTATATTTTACGTAGAACTGATCTCGGGCTTGATGGTCCAAAGCCCTCAAAATTAGAACAATGTTGGGTAGGTTAGGCTGACTGTTTTTAATATAAGATGATGAATTGTAAACTGATTTTTAATAATAAATTAAATAATAAATTAAATAAATAATCCTTTGAAAAGGAATTTAATAATTGGAGACTCAAATGATTTGTGGGATACACTCTAATCCCATTGTTTACTTCAATCGTAGAGAATTCATGGAAAATCAATTATGGGCTCAGAGTGAAAGTTTTCCCCAATTTCAAACAAACAATTCATGAAACAATTTACAAAAATGGTCTTTTTAACTCTACATATCTTTTCAATATTTAGTGTAAATGAGGGGAACACTGAACAGCTATTGATTCTTGAACAAAAAAAAATCTTATTGATGCTTGATCATTTTCAAGTGGGATTGAGTCAGATTTTTAGCATTTCCTAAATGAATCCATGCATTTTGCGATCGAGGGTAGGGCAGAGCCCCGAATTCTCAATCCCAACTTTTTTTCAAACTTGAGAATAAGTTGGAAATAAAACTTTGTTGCGAAACATTTGCAGTAAGGTTTACTTTTAATTTGAATGATCAATATAGCATATTGATCTTGGGCTTATTGATGCAGAACATGAATTACAATGAAAAATAGAGTTTTGAGAAGAGAAAGCCAGTAATGTATTGGTCTAAAAATCCAACACTTGTTGCTTCCATAGGAAATGGAATAAAAACAATGTGGGACGTATTGATCCTTTAGTAATGAAAATACTGGAGAAATTTCACTTTATTTATCACTCTTCCAAAGCATTTATTGACTCAAGAAGTTGGAGGAAAGTTGGATTGATTTGTGCAAATATTTGATTGTTCTTCAACTGTATTGAGAGTAAGAGTCAAGAGGGTGGTGGTATTGTGAAGCAAGATTTTATTTCTTAAATTTCATCCTAACCCATTGTTTGTGTAAGAGGGTCTTGTATTATTAACTCCTGCTTTTTAGGATTTATATTTCCCTTTGTTTACTAAAGATACATAGATTGAGATCACTATTGGCTTTTAAACTGTGGGAGTTGTTGATAAGAAATTTATAAGAGCGAGTTCTGTTGAGAAAGTGTTTTGATCATTTATTTATTGATGAAATGACTAGAAAGGACTTGCTAATGTACAATTATTTACATAAACTGCAGCTTCAGAGTAATGCAACTCACAGAGAACGGCATTATTGTGGAAATTTGATTCAGCCACTTTCAATTCCGCATTTATTGAGATCTGTAAGTTTGGATTACTGTTGATTTAAAGTAGTGAATTAATTAAAAGGATCAAAACCTTAAAAGTATATTGTCCTGGGAGTATGTCCGTCATATCAATCCATTGACAGTCAATATTTGAGCGATATATGTCAGCACAACCAATACTTATCCCTTGATCTCCGTAATTTGCACATGCAAATTTTTTATCACTCCCAGCCACACATTCATTATCTTCCAAGCAAAATGAGGCTTTATGACCCTCTGCTATTTTTCTACCCCGATGATCTAGGATGTCAAACATTGCAAACACTTCCATGCTGTGGTAGTGCCTAGGAAATAGGAGCTACAACGTTTAAAAAAACACAAATATTTATGTCTAACATGTGACAGGCATGAAACTGCCATAATTGCTTAGGAATTGATGAACGAAAGTCGGCATTGCCAGCATTCACAATTCTCGCCGTAAATCTCAGAAGCCGTCGCGTCTCCAAGTGCCAACCATACTGAGCCTCATTTTGATGTCTATAATGTATGAGTAAAATAATATGATGATGTGGTTTGCATGACCCGACGTCCCAAACCTGTAAGCCGATGAAGCCAGACAATTCTCTTCCATAGCACATTGTAAAAAGTAGAGTTGTCTATCTTCCAAATAGGTTGAACGTTGAACTTCCACAGGATCAGGAACTAAATCGGGCAACACTGAAGACAAAAAAAGACAATCCATGGAACTGGAAACCATCACTTTTGTTATACAAGTTAATGCAGGAGTTCTCATGAGCAAGGGCTTTATAATGTTAATGTTAAAAGAGACGGTGAAAAAAAACACAAAAGTTTCATACTTTCTGTGCAAATGACGGAGGCAAAGTTTCGTCCATTTCCTGGACAAAAAGCTGTTTCATTGATTGGAACATTGTGATGAAGGCATTGAGCTAATTCTTCCTCCAGTCCTGTACATTCCACTCCAGTTGTTACAAGATCTGAAGGATCTCCTCCAAAAAAATCCGTTTGTAGGGCTGCTTGAGCAAATCCTAATTTAAGTTGCCGACATATCACTCCTCCCTCTAAAAGTGACCATCCATCTCCACAAATTAAGCCCCAACCTATAGGATTGGTTTCAATATTTACATAAATAAAGCTTCACATCAATATTGAATGGGAGAGAAAGCTTTTTGTTGTGGAGACTCACGCTCGCTTTCTCCAATGCGGACTAAAACTCTTCCTTCTTGGGGGACTCTGCCACCAGCCAACTTTAGTTCTACTTCCTACAACGTTGTACATTTCATCCTCTTAGTTTTTTGAACAACTTGTACAAAGTATTGTTGTTCACCTGTATCCTCTTTCGGGGGTATGTAAAGGGTGGTGGGGCTGGGGTTGGCTCTACTTCTTCCGAAGACGAAGCAACCTCTTTAGCACAAATGACCCCAGCCGTTTCCTCTTGAGTACAATCATGAACACCCCAGCCATCGTGTCGACATTCCGTAAGGTTATTTTCATTCCCATCACATAGCACGTTGTCCAACCAGTATTTGGCTGGAATCAAAAGCCAAGGTGAAAGAAAGCTTGATTTTATTAAACTAAACAAACTTCGAGCTGGTCCAAATTTCCCGTTGTATGCAGGCTTGATGTCAATTTTGATGTCCTTGGTTTTGGATCCCGTCCCATAACCAAGTTGCCTACAAACCACGGCAGCTTCCCTTTCATCCCATTCGTCATCACAAACAGATCCCCATCGGTCATCATGATACAATTCTACTTTACCTATGGAACAACAACAAGCTTTTTCAACATTTGGAAAAGCTTATGAGGATTAATTGACCCAGATTGTGAGAATCAACCCCACACCAATGCTACATTAAATGGATGGAGAAAGGAGCCCCAACAACATTGTGAGCTGTAGAAATATATTTAATTTAATCAAATAATACCTTCATGCTCTGTTGATCCCTCAACTAGACGAACAGATCCTTCTTTTATTCCTCTTCCTGTTTTCATTAATCGTCTAACAAGTGAGGCTTTCTTTCCCCGACTTTCCCGTCGGGTGGGAGCTCCTAGTCCAACTTCTCCAACTACAGACTCTGACAAACTAATTAAAAGAATGGAAACAAACGTTAGGGACAAAAGGCTAGACAACAATCTCATCTTGTGTCTCAAATCAATCTCAGCCTTTGTATTAAGACAAAATAAGGTCTCATGTCCTCTGGATCTTGAATAGGCCTGTACTACGACTACTCATCAAGTTATTATTGATGATGGTCAACAATTATTAATTTTAGGTTTGCTTATATGTATGAATGTGGTGGAACACAAAGATGGTTTGGAATGAATGAGATCTGAGCTAAAGGCAAGAGTTGAGAATGTTTGTATCTCTTCCTATGCCCGTGCTTGATGAGATTTGAACACTTTGGCCTCATCAGTCAAAATATAGGTCTTGAACTGAACGTGACTTTAATTTCATGACATAGATGCTTATGGTTACATCATTCAACAAACTTTCCATTTCATCCATGATATTATTCACCAGTCTCATTTGTTTTTGTTGGCTCAATGTTTTTGGGAAGTGAGAGATGTGTCCAAATGAACAAGAGGACGTGTCAACGTTCTAATCTCAGATTAGCTTGGGAAATTATGTTTTTACATAAACCTCCTTTCTTATTCCCTTCAGATGAAGGGGGGTGTTGAAAGATGTCGAATGGAGCTACAAACATTTTACAATGTAGTTGAATGGAATGATTTAAATGGATTTAAGGAAATGAGAACCAACATTTCATCTTCTCTCATCCAATGAATAATGAATTCTTTGCAATCACGCAGTACCATTGGAATCTTTTTTCAATTAATTCCTTTCATTTCCCATTTATACGAGGACACCATGTTTTTGGGGGGGGGGGGGGGGG
>JAAOWG010000627.1:0-13870 GCA_036491945.1 Paranurophorus simplex
TCCAATAGCAAACTCAGTCAGTAGACATAATGATATGATTTTTCATTAAAAATTCAACATATTTACATAAATGCATTCAATAGATGCACGTTTACGAAAAGTCCTTTACTTTTTAGGTACTATTGTATTTATTTAGTACAAAATGTTATTGAAATGCATTATGATTTACTAGATTTTAAGTTGATCAATTGCAACTGTCAATATAATATGACATAACTGCAGAATATTAGTTTGCATGTATTTATATCTTCATCTTGATTTTAATTTAGCTTACAAATACAATTAAAAAGTTTAACCGATAAAATGCAACATCCTTAAGCACGTTTATTTGGTCTTGATTGATTGATTTCTGTACATTTTTCTTCACCAACCAGGATTTTCAGGATTTTCCGGGCCCTTGTCATAACAAAGAGTGACCCACCGAATTAATACATAAAATTACTATAGTATCCTTACGTAGATGAGTAAAGTGCGTTATCTAAAATGCAAATGTTGTTTGGATTGCGTATCAAATGCCCATGAACTCACACAAAGGTTGGACAGATCTCGCTCATCTTCGATCTTGATTTGATTCCTAACTTGACCTAATATATATTGGTGCCGAGTCTCATCAAAATTCGTTCACCCGTAGAGTGTCCTGGACCGAGCCTCTCCTCCACTAACGGTTTTCAAATTCGTATGATATGTAATTAATTTAAAATAACTTTCATTCAACCGATTGTTCCTTTACTGTTCAAAAAATTTATTTAAATCAAAGCTAATAAGTAACCTTCTATTCTATTTAAATGTATTTTACCAGTAAGAATTTATCAACTCAGTTTCCGTAATATTATTTTTAAGCAACACCGATATGTAAACCTCTTATCATTAATATTGCACCGTCATTAATAAATATAATGTATTCATCTTATCTAAAATTACAGACATGTAGGGAATTGAATTTCTCGGCTTCGAGCTGATTGCATTTGAAGTAAAACTGGAATCACCACATAAATAGTTTACAGAAGACATAGCATATTGTAAAATATAATTTGAGTGTTGTTTTCCTTGCTTATCCGTAAATCATTCTCCAAAAGGCAAAACCTTAAGACATTTATTTATTGAAACTTTGAATTAAAACTATTTGCATTCAGTCCTAAAATGATTGTTTACATTTTAAAAATTCACATTTTTTCAACACCCTTTTCAAGCGCATTTAGTTGATTTATAATAATTAATTTATCGGAGAATAACATTTGCCTTGAATCCGCTCGCATCATTCACCCTTTCTCTTGATTTGGATTTTCTAAACAATGATTTAGATATTTTTTTCATTGTACTTGTATTCTCGTCTTGTGGACTAGCTGTTCCCGTAATACGACTTATGCTCCTACCATAACTTCCCCTAAAAGTAATTGATATAGCAATCATTCTATTTTTATTACGTGTGTTTCATACCCATATCCAGAAGAACTGCTGGAAGATGATCTTGGAGTACAACTTCCAATACTTGCACTACTACTTGTTGAATGAGGAGAAATACGCCCCTTGTGACTGTGATGTTGATGATTGGAATTCTAATTTTAAAATAATCACACATTAGTCTCATGACTTTAGGAATTACTATTATGTAAATGTGAAACACTTTTTTTTACCTTTGTATCCATTGGTGTGACAAGACGAAGTGCTAAAGAGTCTCCAGTCGTTTTTACTAACGCTACAACCTCTTCATGTCCTAACCATCTTGTATCAACTCCACCAATGCCAACAATCACATCTCCTTGTCGAACACCTCCAAGCTGGAAAACAAATAAATGTCAAGATTATTCTCAACATTGCCATTCCTATTCATCATCATCCTTTCTTTACAAGTTGTCAAAGCATCGTGACTTGTAAAAGTCGCGAACCGTGGAAAAGCTATTCAAACACTTTTTTATCCTAATCATTCCAAAGAATAAAGTGCATTTATATGGTTGCAAATTCAATTTCAAAAAATCCAGCCTCTTGTTTTGAAAGTCAAACGAAGTCGTGGTATACTGTTTCCTACGGTAGAAATTGAAGAGCGGAAAATTACCTCTGCAGGAGAATTTTCATCAATTGAAGCTATGCATACAGGAGCACTTCCTTTGACACTTAGACCAAACCCTTCACCCCGACGATGTAAATTTACATGTCGTGGTGCTGACCAATGTCTCTTTGCAGAAAATAACGCCAACGGTCCCAGTGCTCGGAAAGGATCTTCCACATTTTGAGTTGCTAGATCTGGTGGACTTAATTCCAATTGAAATTTGGTCGCCGCTAGAAAATATTTCAATATCTTGAATTTTTTGCATACTATATGTATTTGTGAGGTACACAATTAAGTTTATTTTTGCAACCATTTGACAGCAACACTTTTACTTATTTACTTTCCTTTAAAATAAAAAATGAGCTCGAGCTCATGAATAGATAATTTATTTAAAGTTTTATCAAAGTTTAAAAGATAATTTAGAAGATCAACATCCATTGTTTGGATGCAGTCTTCCTCAAAGAAAACGGAAAAATAGTTAACCAACCTGACAGTTCGTGACTCTATTTCATTTGTTTTATAAAATGTATTCAAATTCAAGTGTAAAGGATACTTTTGCAAATTTATATCAAGCAAACTCGATTTAACTGCAAGTAAATGTTGTACATATATGAGTTTGATGTGAGAAGGTTAAGTGGAATTTATCTCTATAATATTAACTAATAAATTGCCCATAATTTTGGTCAGTGCAAGAAAATTGGTGGCTCTTTATTGTTTTCTCAAGAAAGCTAGTCATGTTTCTCAAGAGATTTATGCTCATCAAAATAAGTGCATGTGTAAATAATAGTAAGAGTGTTGTTCAAAATGTTGCAAAAAACTATGCGACAAAAAATCCAATGAATAAAATACCAATTAAATGAGGTGGATCCAAATAATGCTCCAATTCTTCAACACTATGAATCTCTCTTCTTTCAAATATAGCTAAAATACGGTCCTTCATTGATTGTAAGGCGGATTGGAGTCCCTTCTTCCCCTTCAATTCCCTATTCATTCTTGCATGTCTACTTGAATCTTCCAAACAAGATAAAGATTTTCGTAGATGACAAAATCCCAATGTTTTAATTTCGTCTTCATTGTTGGGTACCCTGATATCAGTGACTGTGGAACTATCAACTTCAGAATACAAGTAGCAAAAATTTTCTTGAGTTTCAGAAGTAAATTCGCAATCGCTCAAAAGCAGTGTGGCAAGATAATGATGTGCAATGCATTTGTAAAGATCGCGTTTAACCTGGAATAAAGTAAAAATTAAAGCGATTTGAAAACCAAATGTTAAAGTCATTTCATTAATTTTGTTTGTTAATGGAATCTAGGCGCGTCAATATTTGCTTTAACTATTTGATAACGTCAAAATTGCATAAAGATTAATTTCCTACATTCACTCCCCGTATTGAATTTCTAAAGTGTGTCAAAATTCAATTAATTATTCAGGTGCTTTTTAAATATTGTGTAATATCAAGTCTTTGAATTGGGATTCATTTAGCAAGCACAAAAATGTTTAGTGTTTAGTTACTGCAATCATTGAACATGAAATGCTTGCTGTCTTATTTGTAAATTTATTTCTTGGGGAATCACCATTTGACGATTATTTCAACAAAGAAACAAAGAGGAATCCTCGGTTTTACGTTCCCTTAAAAGTTAATCAATTGAAAGACTATTTTGGGTCTTCTTTTCAACAATTCCTTAACAGTATTTTTTAAAAAGATAAATAAAATCTTTTGGTTAGATGGTACTGCGTTTTATTCCTAAACGACGTGATTGACTAAAGTGATAACGTACAAGAAGAGATAAGTATATATTTATGCACCCATTAATTCCAATTGCGTCATAAATCATTAATGTCATTCACGCACTATCATCAACAATATTTTCTAGTGCAAGAAGCTGGAAAAAAATTAGACATAAGTTATAATTCTGCTCTAAAGTAGGTTAATGATAACGGTAATTTTTATGTTCTGTAATATAATCCGTTTCCTTTTTTACCTAAAAAAATGTGTTTCACTTTCGCTAGTTGCTCTCAAATCTGTAAAGTAAATTCTATTGTGTAATAATATGAGGATGATTCATCAGATTTGTAAGGGCTTACTATTATATGAGGAAGATTTTAAATGCATTTAATATTCCTCCCAACAATGCAATAATCTCATAATTAGGGAAATTTATACAAACACAATCTCTGCTACATAAATGCTATGGATTATGGTTTTATAGAAAAGTATCAACACCAGAGAACATCTATACATACTTGGATAAAAAAAGGATTTACCTTCAGTTACCTTTATTACATTTCTGCATAAAGAATCTTTAGGTGTGGGAGTTAACGACCTGTTCAACTACAATGAATTGCTACCACGTGTAGATTAAATAAGTAAATACTGGACAGGTGCGACGGGTAGCATGTGCATATATTCGACGTGATTTTAATACATAATTTATCATAGTTATGTGTCCTCTAAAATGATTTTAATTTTTCTGTTTTCACTGACCAGAGATCAACAAGTAATAGTACCAAAGTATCAATCAAGCTTTCAGAGTAACAATGTCTTTTCAATTGCTTTGTTACTGCAATGCAAACACATACATACATATGTAATAAGCATCATTCTGCTAAAGAATCCGTGCAAAACTAATCCCTTATACAGCCGATTGTAGTTGCATGCATGTTTGGTATTTTTAGAATGTCATCCGCATCGCCCACTTTATGCCGTTCTTTAAACCATGTCCAATCGACTATTCCTTGAAACTTTCAGTGCTCAATATTTTTAAGTCAAGCTGTACCACTTATACTCACCATAAAATACTTTTACTTGACCACTTAAAATAAAAATAAATCCCTACCTGAACCAATGATGACCAAGCTGGTGGGATAAATTCTTTAAGTTCTTCATGAGAAAGTAGTTCGGACACACGAACATATTCATCAGATAATAATTGGGATTCCTGAGCAAATTCAATAAGTTTCGACTGATCTTGTAGATTTTGTATTCCATTTTCTATTATTTTATTGCTGTCCACTTTGTCTACAACTTGTTGTTTTTCAAAGAGACACTCACGAGCTTGAACCTGCAATTTACAAAGAAACACGTTCATCATAAACTTTGTGAATTTGCTAAGGTGTAGAAATTAGAATGGTATCGTAACCCTGTGTTTATCCTAATTCATGTAATCATAGTCTAGATCAATCATGACCAAGGAACTCTTTCACTTGGAGTCAACTCATGAAAATACATTATAACAGAAGCATCTATTAATTTAACCACATTCGTCTCAATTTTTTACAATGATTTCACTTTTATTATTATAACTATTGGGGATTCTCTGATTGATAACTTGGTCGGCCAATGTGTCACGAATATTTGCATCTTTTGATGGATGAGAATTGCGAAATCCCACGCCTTGGTAAGTAGATGGCAATTGCTGATTAACGGAGAAGATGCTACCTTTCATATAGCGTTTGGAGGATAATTTAAAAGGACATCAGCTTTCACAAACCATTCAAAAATTCATCAATCTTCCGGATTGTCTATTCTATAAGACTGATGACTTGTGCCCACTTTTAGGAGTTGGGCAGGACAGCATTCTTTGTACGCATAATGCATCTCGAATTATATATTCTTGTTAAATTGGCTTAGATTTTATGCATGAATGGAGATCTCAATCTCAGTTTCGACTCCTATGGCTTTCTGTGCTTTTATTAGATTTGAAAGTGTGAAGGGAGCGACAACGACCTCATGCTATGCAAACGGTGAAGAGAAGGAAATAAATTTTCTTTTGTTTCTTTCCGTCATTTGCGACATTATTGCAATTCTTGTTTTAACCAAATGGACATAAACACTTCTAATACGAATGTAAAATCTAAAAAAGGAAATGTGCTGACATTTTAACAAAATAATGTTTAAATTAGAATTGCAAATTAAGTCTGTGATCTTCTACATGCATGTTTTTTTCTAGAATATAAAATCATTATAAAACAGGGCCATTCAACTCAATTTTTGGTTAATGAACCAAAACATCCAACTGTATAAAAACTCTAAGAAAATTAGATACAATTAAAAATCTCGCTTAGAGTCTCAGAGTACAAATTGTGGATGTCAGATTCAGACTACATTTCCATATCAAGTAATGGATACAAATTTTTAAAGTCTGCAAGATGTTTAGATGCTATCTGTTGAATTAAAAGTAACCTATAATTACTGCAATTGTTATTTGCAGTAACATGTAAATCAAAAGAAATGAACTGGATCGTTGGGCGAATCAAAACCCAAAATTGGAGGTCTTGCAAACTTGCAATCAACGCGATGGTTCAAATCAACGTTTCCATTTGAGTGGGAACAATTGGACGAATTACATATTACACTATATAGATTTGTATCAGTTACTCATTGATTGGTGCATTATTTTAATTATTTACTTGAACGGTAAACAATGGCAAAATTCTCAATTAGACTCACCAATAAAAGTGCTGTTAAGGCAGTCAAAGTGTGTGGTGCTAAATCAAAGGATGGTGGATGAGTAAAATGTTCTCCAATATATCGAAGGGTTCCTGCTGCACGTAGAAAATTATCAACTGCAGCATCCGCCCCTTCTGATCCAAGTCGATCTTGTTTCGATCCAATTTGTGTATGAAGAGCAGCAAGATTAAAGAGAACGCTGGCTTTCTCAAATGCTACCGTTTTTTGAATACTTGGCACACCAGTTAGAGCATCATACCTGCAAGCATACGCTTATTTATTGTTCCTTTTAGAAAATATTTTGAAAAAAAACATTTGCTCATCTGTGTGATTTTAGCGACTTGGTGACATCATTCGCAAAAAGTGAAATGTACAATTCCTTGATTTTCGCTAATGATAAATTTTCAGAAAAACTTTCATGCTAATGTGTTAGGCAGCTACTAACTAATTTTTCACTATGACATGCCACCCACATAAAAGAGCAATATGCACGTGTTTGGTTTACAGCAAAAATTACTAAAGCGTGGCAGTCTACATTTACATATGTGCAAATAATATGAATAAGACATTACGTAGTAAAACAAGTGAAATTCCTCTTGTGTTTACTAGAGAATAACTTGTGAATGGTTTGATAAAACAAATGTTTACATTTTCGACTTTTGTGACAGTAAATAAAAAGTAATAAAGCACTCTATAAAATGACTACGCACCTTGAGACATTATGAAAATTAAATTAATTTCCATATTCCACACCATCAAAATATGAAAGTTTTTCATTTTATGTTACGACATGCAAAGTTTTGATGCACTACTGAACTGTTTACTTAGCAAAACGTTTTAGGAAATCGATTACGCATTACGAATAGTAAATATAGAAGCAACAAAATATTTTTCATCTGTTGTGTAAATATCATCTCACCATTCAAAAAATACACCAATGTTACGATCTGCTGGGAAAAAACGTCTTTCGACATAATATGAAACTCCTAAATATCGGAGTAGTAATTGCACTCCACTTTTTGTCCTAGATGGTCTTCTCATTGCCTACAAAATTTAAAACGTATCATGGTATCATCATTTATTTCTCTAATTAGATATAAAACATTCATTACCTGACGTAAATCCATATAGGATTGAATGGCATCATCATAATTGTTTCCATCTTCCGAAAAATGTTCAAGAATAAAGTCCTGAAAGGTAAATTACAGCATTGATCAAATGTTGTGAATGATGAACAAAATTCACCGCATAGAACTTGCTTCAATAAAAAAAAGCTTGGTATCAAGTCATGCATGCTTTGATCAAGTAGCGTTATGTTTCAAACAAATGTTGCACGATTCTTACACAAACATTCTACAAAGTAATCCGACTAAATGTTAAACACGGAAGTAAATCTTATAATCAAAGCAAATTGGAAAAACTGATGAGTAAGAGATAAGAAGAAGGAATTGCTACAACCGCATATTGTACTTGAACCATGATTAAAATGATGATGCAGTAAATGGTCATGGATCCAAAATATCATCTCTCAACAGGAATACCGTCTACACCTTTAAAACAATTAATTACGGAACTTTAATGGCAATTGGAAATGTTTCTTTGTGGATGGTTGGTCGTTCTAGATGCTATCTACATCTACATATAGTTTTCAAACTCCACAAGTTAATAATGAATTTGAATTGAACGCAACTACAATACTAAAAGCTTATCACAGGAATGCTACACTCACCTTAAACGGTTCCCGGAAGTCAATGTCTTTCGTTTCCTTTAGTCCCAATGGAATCATTGGAACGCTGCTGTCTTGTCTGAAAATTAAAGACAATAAGATATTAATTTGTAAATGATTCTCTTTACTGGAATTACATATACATAAGAAGTTCTATTTCATGAATCCATAATCTTATCTTATTCTCAAGTAATCAACACTTTAAGTAGAAACACCCAGGAATTAACGCCTCCTTCAATAAATTCAATGTTTTTTTGCCATTGCATATGTATCTTATTGATCTTCATCAACACTAATTAAACTTGATGAATGTCAAATGAAAGATAGCAAGGTGTTTTCCAATTAACACAATACGCTTGGTCAAAAATAATTTTGATGGTATTGAATTTAAGGACGAGTTCTTCCTCCGTTAAGGTCAATGAACAAATTAACAGGTCGAGTCGAACGAATTCAGATTAAATATCCATATTGAATAATCTAAATTAAAGATTGGTCCTCCAATCTATTTCAGTGACCGCAAATAATGCAAATACCATTAAAATGATAGCATAACATATATCATCATACAATTAAGTTGGTGCAGCCGTATTGACAAGGATTTATCCAATGTCATTGAAATACAATGGAAGAGCAAATGTCAAGTCAAAATAATTCAAGACAAATGAGTTCTGATGTGCACCATTGAACATTATTTCAATCCTTCTATTCGGATTCCGTTACTTATTGATTACTTTAAATGATGAAGATGACTTCACAATTTCATTATTTGAGGCACAAGGTTAATGATGAGTGTGTCATCTTTGGAATTTCAAAACGGCAATTTCAACCATCTGTAGACGCAACTCCCATAATGAGAAATACATACGCTAACCAACGAATTTGGACGGCTTATATATAAAATAGTTAAACTATGGACAGAGTGTGAATTGTTTTTTAAGCGGAAACTCACCCTTGCCCTTGATAGGCTTCGAGGCATCCATTGATTTGCGCAAGCTGTTCTCGTAATAGCTGCAAATGGGAATTGACAAAGCTTAGTTCAAGATTTGCTGTTTCCTTTACAGTCCGATTGCTGGTTGCCCTGAAATTAATTGAATTACAATTTATTAATCTCTAAATTATCGTAATTGTTACACTGCATTTGGGTTGACACACTCAGATTTGTTCAAAGCTTCAACAAACCCGATTAATTACAATGGTTTTACATTACAATCATTCAACCCTGAAGGATTTGATGTTTCACTTCCATTTGTCTGCATAAATGAAATTTGTGTAGGACTAACTTGAGCATCGAAGCGGAGGACGATTTACAGCTATTTTTGTAATATCATAACTGAACGTGTCCTGTCATTTTATTAGAAATGCAGTAAATCAAGTGAAAGAGTATAAGATAAAAAAAAGCGTAAAAAGTCAAAAATTGAATAGGAAAAGGATAAAAAAAATCACTGAGGCTTTGAGATAAATATAATGCACCGGAAAATACACAACACATGCAATATAAAAATAAAAAACTGTATAAATGTCTATAAAAATTTTGAATTAAAATCAGGAAATAATTCTACCAAAAGAATTTCTTGGGAATAATTGTAAATTGTTTATAAAAGATTATTAACTTTTTTATCACCTGCTGAATACTGTTTATTATTGTTTTTCTAATTATGCGTCTTCTTTACCAATTTATCAACCAACACACCTTGTCAAACAATAACTCATACAAAAGAGAGCAATTAGTAACAAAAGGTCGTTGTGTTTCCACGTTTGATGGTGGGTGGCGAAAAATGCTAATTAAAGTAGAAATCATCCATTGTTTCCGATAATTCTAAGATGAACATTGGAGACTCCCCATCCTTCCCAATTAATTTATTGCAACATCTTTTCACTATTGTTTTGTTACATTATGTAACCCAACTTTTGTTCTGGTTTAAAAATAAATGATTCAAACGACAATAGACGCTAGCTATCTCTACATATTTAATATAATATGGGATGGAATGTTGTTTAAAAAACATCAAATGTATGTATATGTTTCATAAAAATGTTGAGACTTGTAAATAAACTGACATGATTTATTTTGTTTGATTTGTTTGCTAATATCATTCATTTTGAATAATTTTTTACGCTTTCAAATTTCATCTCGTCAATTTGATATCCTTCCATAAATGTGTAATGATCTATGAAATATGCATTTATTGGCTAAATGGCCGGTACTTTTAGCTCTAGATTCATTGGACTGTAAACTCCCTCAATTGTCCAAACATCATCAAGTTTGCGTTTAGCATTGAAATTGTCATTTCGAGGCAATTGTGCAAATGTCATTATTATTAGACGAATAATATTAAATTCTATTACGGTTCATCCTGTAGGTTGTGATTAATTTATTGTTATCCGCAAGGTAACCTTGCGAATGAAGCACATTACGCCACAGAATATTAAGTTAGGTTTTACTAAAACATCAATGATGACATCACATTTCATTTAATGGTTCATTGTTTAATGATTTCAAATTTTAAAAAAGCGAGACTTACTTTAGCAAGTTTTCTGCTCCAGCTCTCAATCTCATCTCCCGATGAATTTCTCTATTAAGCTGAGACCGTTTTGATTGTAAGCTTCCTCTGCATGTTGCTCGGGTTGGATCGTTTGCCTGCAAATCAAGAAATAGAAATTGTACACTTCTTATAGCATCGCGATTAATTAAGTTCAAAAGCGTTAATAAAGCAAATAATTTGGATACATTTTAGAAAACCCATAACAAGTTCAAGAAGTCAACCCCAATTATTAATCGAATTATATAGAAAGGAATTTAGCGTCTGACATGATTAGCACAGCCTAACGGGCCAACATAAATAAATGTACGCTGTGATTGACTGTCGAGTCATTTCTACTTTTTCTACTTTCACACAATTGTAATGAGATTCAACAGTTTCATGAGGTCTACACAGTGATGATTATAGCTGACGATAAGAAAGGAGCTTTTTGCACGTCATTTCGACTTTTGATTGAACCAGAAATAATGACGACCCAAGGTAAAGATTACATTTTAGATCACGAACAGAAAATGAATTTTGATTTTTCAAGAGGTGATGAGGTAGGGAGAGCAGTACCAAATTAAAATACCATAGTTGAATGATGATGATGAGATTTGTAAATCGTTTCAAGCAAATTTTTCAATTTCTTCAGTAATACTTAAGTATTCTTAATAATATAAGAATTGCACGATAACCAATTGACTGATATTCAGCTTTATAAATCAGAACATATTTATTCAGTTATTGTTAGTTTAGTTTGGAATTAATTTCAATTACATATTAATGAATTGGGCCACAACCAAAAGAACTTTGATTGTAAACTAATAAGAGTGATGATGAATCAGCGAGTTATTTATTTTAGAAATTAACATTAACAGCATTTCATCGGTAAGATCTGACTTTGCAACAGACTATTTTGCATATTTACTCTCATTTGCTTCTTAAAATATTCCTACGTGTTGACGTAACTGTACCTGATAGAATTCTTTTCATCATTAGACTTCCATTGAGTAGATCAAATGAGTTAAAATGTCTCAGAATTAAATTTCTATTCAATGTACAGTTAAGTTGAACTGAGAAATGTCACTTGTTTAGACATTTTCACTGAATTAAATTGCCAAATTATGAAATATAAGATCTAAGCATCCCAGGATATTCAAATTGTGGTTTTGTTAAAAAATTGGATCTGGTCGTACCCTATGATAGTGTTAAGATTTTGACACAAAATGTCACAAAGGTGCAAGATGATAAGGTTTACTATTATAATTGCAATTGATTACATAATACTATGTTTCATTGTTCAATGTTTACGAGAGTGAAGGCGTGATCCGTAATCAACTATTGTATGTATCTACCTGCATGTAGAATTCTATCTTATAAGAGGTTAGTAGAATGAATTAAAATGAATTTATCAAAATGTCGAACGAATAAGTTGCCGAGTTGATATGTTAATACATATGTAATTAAAATGTTATACATAGTAGTGAGATGAATTGCATCTCACATTTTCAGCTCATTTGCGAATGAAAAATTACGTGAAAAATTACCCCGGGGTACTCCTTCTTTGGCACTAATCACTCTTGCAAAAGTAGCAGGTCTGAAGCAAAGTCTGAGATATGAGAATAAACATTTTGTCCGTAAAAAGGAAGACATTTCGTGATGTCACATTAACCAAAATTTCGCAAAGATGGGTCACTGAGGTACGTGCGTACGAATGCATAATAATATGTTTATGTATATGCCTGCAACACATTGTCATTAGTATTTCCAAATAGCTTGATTCCGTTTATATTTTCATATGTTTATTTAACCACTGCAAGATTTTGCATAGTAGCTCATAATGAAAACTTGGACACTTCAATTATCAGCAAAGCGCTTAAGGAGTTTCGGGTTTTATTGTAAAAATTGAAATGATTTAATGAGGACAAGAGAATCAAAAGTGATGTGGTTAAAAAAATTAAAAAGTAGCACATCCATCCTCTTATTCATTTACTTGATTTGGTTACACCAATCTTGTCCCATAAAGATCGCTCAGAGAAATAACAAAAGACTTGAGGTTAGTTGATTACTTGGATTCAAATCTTTCCTGAATCAAAATTCAAGACTCACTTTTATTCCAACAGGAAAACGCTGTTAGCTAAATTAAACAAAGGAAATTTTGATTATTCCTTTTGACTTGGTTAAAGCAGCGCTTTCTACCATTTGATGGCGGTGGGTTTTGTTGTGACGTTTGATTAGAATGCGAGATTCCGACACTATAAATATGTTTTAAATTGCCCAGCCCAACATTACAAAATTAGCATA
This sequence comes from Paranurophorus simplex, assembly GCA_036491945.1. Taxonomy (NCBI): domain Eukaryota; kingdom Metazoa; phylum Arthropoda; class Collembola; order Entomobryomorpha; family Isotomidae; genus Paranurophorus; species Paranurophorus simplex. Next base: position 13,048 of record JAAOWG010000627.1, read on the forward strand.
CTTTGAGCATAACAAACGTTGAATTAAAATGTCCCCTTTGGCTGTAAGTTAAAGACAAGTGAAACACCTTAAGAAAATCAACACGCACAATAATGTATACATACATACATACATACATAAAGTATCTTGTGCTTTTTATCCTTCATCGTGTTACTAGTACAATTAATCAAACAGAATTACGAAATTCTAACATCACATTTCTTCCCTTGAAATGTAAAAATAATTTTCCTCAAAACACTACATTCCATGTACACAATACTAAGAATAAGAATAAATACAAAACGATTCTAACAGAGCATTGTGCGTTTGTAATGATGTTGTTTCTTTTATGTCAAGGATTAATTCCTTATTTACATTTAATTTTCAATTGAAATACACACCCCCAGCTCAATACAAGGAATCAAATCAACTACTTATGTATGTATAGTATAAATCTTAGTAAAACGTAAATCGCATTCTAAACAATTCAAATTTATTGGTAATTGACGCTTTTTGTTTAATAGCACCTGTGGTTGTGAAACGATGAAAATATTCAAGGTAAATGCAATTAAATAAGTCTGTTTGAAGACATGTCTATTAATTTGGCGTAACTGGAACCAAAGCAAGGTTTTCACATTTGTTTCATTGATCATTGGAAGATTTTGTCAATTACTTACATATTTGCTTCTAGATTGGGTAACATTGGGAATTGGGAATAGAATGTTAATTTCATGGAAAGGACCTTATTTTTTAAGGCAGCAATTTGGGCTATTAAATTTGAATTTAAATATCTTGCTTTGGCAGCATGGCGTAAATAAAAATCTAATTTCACTAGATGCATCAA
>JAAOWG010000628.1:0-13858 GCA_036491945.1 Paranurophorus simplex
TTAAGATAGGAAAATTAACATATGCTAAAAAATTCACCGTTTTTACCTTGATGAGATCGAGTAAAGTGACTCAAAATATCAGGCTCTAAGCTAGAACAAAATAAACATAAACCACGATCTCCATACTGCGTGTGTACTGAAACCATCGGTATCTAAAGGTAAGAAAAACTTGACCAAGTGTGTGGCTCACAATTAAGATTGCTTACCAAAAGTAAAGAATTGCTACGCTGGGAACGTTGGGTTTGATTCTCAGATCTAGAAGTTTGCGATCTCTGCTCCTCATTTTCTGCAAAAAAAGGTCTGACTCTTCCGTCCTGTCCTCTTTCTCTAGCAAGGTTTCGGACTTGTCTGCAATATCATAATCACGGTAACCAAAATAAATCATTACACTTTTACATTTACCGAATATAGTCTTGAAAGAACAGTCGATCCATTGACACTAAATTTCCAACTCGTTCAGTTACGGCTGTAGAGAACGAAGAGTATGGGTCTGAAGTGACTGATGTAGGAATGGACCCACAACTTACACGATCAGACCGACGCCCGTCGGGCTAAGGAGCAAAATAAATCAACATTAAACACATAATCAAACAATATGTATAAAGTAATATTAAAATTTTATACAGTTAACTGCTGATTGTTACTGCTCCCGACTCTTCTATCGGGAACTATTCGGTCTTCAGATTCAAGGCTGGGATTTTCTGATAACCACAAACTTAACTGACTTACACCTGCGACCGAGAGATCCCCAGTAAGACCTTCAATTACAATACAGAAATTAAAATTCTCTATTTACAAAATTTACAGACCTAAAACTTGCATAGCACTTCTAATCTGTCGTGGGGTAAATCCCATCTCTAACAATGGTGCAGGCAAACGAGAATTCGATATTGTTCCTCTTCCGGCTGTTCTGACAGCCGGAGGTGAAGGTGACCGTCTAGGGCGCCGACGCGCAGTCAGGCTTAAATTTCTAGAAGGAAGACCAGACCCAAGAAAACTAAGGTTCTCTGGATCTCTCCAAACACGTTCAGTTCCATCAAGAGGTACTCTCCAGACACGTTCAGTTCCATCAACAGGTCTTGGTCTTTCATCTTCTTCAAAAATACCCAGTCTATTTGGTGAAGGATCTAAGCAAAATAGTTTACAGATTCACAACATTGTTTCCTTTATTAATAAACTTTGTATTAACATCTCTCACCAGAGCCATGCCAAGCAGGACAGCCACGACCACGACCAAGAGCACGACCAGTTGGAGGAAAAATACTTTGAACATTAGTGTTTCTCATTGAGTAAGCTCTTAGTTCTGGATCCTGTCAAAAAAAACAATTACATATTTAGTAATGTAATGAATAAGACTGGAAAAAGAAATACTACTTCACGTCAGTATCTTACGTTAATGTTTGTACGGCAAAAATGTGTATAACAATCTTGAATTTCGGTTGGTTCGTCAGGTAACGGAACTGGAGAGTTCAAGTTGGGACCAATAGCATCGGCTAAGTTCTTAAAGTATTGGCTTAGTATTACACATTGAACCCTCTCCAATTCACAAAGCTGTGGTAAGGTTGATGGACGACAGGGTTTCACGCTTGCCTGTTGAGAAAAACATAACAAAAATAAAAATATGGTGCAATAAATATGGTCCAATAATTGAATACTTCGTTAATAAAACGCACTGTACATATACATATGTATTGCGCACCTGAACTAAGTAAGAAAATGCATCTGCAACTGCAGATTGTAGGTTTAAAGAATCAGCGCAATGTACACAACGGCTTTCAGAAGATGGAATTGATTTTCCACAAATCAAGCAAGTATCGTCTTCGAATTCACTTTTCGTCACATCATCATCATCGTTTTTAGAGGTATCCTTGGCTGTCTCTTGATTTTTAGGTATCAACAGCAATTCTAGAACGTTGTGACAGCTCAAAATATTGCAAAGACTTTTCATTGCTCCAAACTGTAAGAAGCCAATTTTCACATTGGCATTTTCGAAATCCAAGGTGGTGTGTTTGGTATCATTCTGCATCAAAACCAATTTAAAGAGTTATCAAACGTTGGTTAAAAAATATTAATTTAAAACGAATTTAACTACACGGTATTAGCTCACCACCGGACTAGTTGGCAATAATATATTTGAACTTGAACTGTTTCCATCTACTTCATTCTGATTAACAGATTCCGAACTATTGTTTCGTGTGACTTCTTGAATTATATCTGATACCATCTGTGACGAAAGTACTTCAACTGCCGTTGTTGATGGTGAATTATCACTAAAACTTGATTGCTGGTATAAAGTTTTGGCATTGCAGGATCCCCACAAATTTAAATCAGTTCCTTCTCCTTTGATGCATTTAAGAGAGGTGGCTATCTGTGGCTCTTCCTCTGGTACTTCTTCTGTTTGTACAAATTCAACTGCAGGAATCTAAAACAGAGTTTGGAAATTATTCAAAAGACAATCAAACGAATAACACAAGTGATGATACAACAAATTAAAATAATTGAATGCCATAAAAAGGCAGCAATCATCATACTTCATTTGCTGTTAGCTCAATGAGTCGTGTCAAAAATTTCAGCACGTCAGATGATAAGCAGAACTTTGAAGCGTCAAATGCAGCGCACTCCAAGGGTTCCAGATTCGAAGCTATAACATCACTGGAATACAAATGGAATGCAAATAAGGTGAACTCAATTTACTTATTTACAAATAGCCCTAACTCTATAATAATAGATAAAATTAGTCACATATTTACCCAATGGAGGAATCCGCATCATCCCACTGAACTTTGACAGTAGATAAGCCCGTTTTCAAAGTTCTGAGTATAATTCCTTTTCTTCTAGTGCTCTTATGCCTACATTGAGCCCCAACACGAAGACCACGATCGACACCACCCATAACAGCTAAAACAGGCCATACTTCCTTGCATAGTTTATCGATATCTTCATAACCCCCAGTGCCACATCGTTTGTTATTCTTATTGTTCATGTTTTCATCATCTGTTGACTCTAAAGATTCAACAGAATCGTCACTTAAATCAGATGGTGAAGAAGGAATTGGAGTTTTGTCATCAGTGGAATCGTTCAAAATATCTCTGGCATTCATGATTCGGTCAATTAAACATTCGTTTACCTACAGTAATAACAAGTTGAAATTACAGAAAATAAATGACTGTTGAACTAGACAACATCTTACAGTTTTATTCCAAAAATTAGATGAATGAAGATTTCGTAGTAACAGAACATAAGATTCTGCAATAGTGCTCCCGAATGGTGAGCAAAGAGGTTCTCCAGCAATTAAAGTTTTTATTGGCCGCTTTGGTTCATAATCTGTTATTTTAACCTACAAATAAACATACTAGTATGTAGGACACAATGCACATTCTTATTTTCCATATATTTTACCTTCTCCCCAGGATTGGTACTGTAAAATAAGACGCAGGGAAAAAATTCTGAAGCCTCAACATTTTGGAAAGCAACGGTAGGGTCTTCGCCGTTTTTTCCAAAACTTAAGGTTTTGTTATCAATATCAAGAATTACAGTTATGAAATCCCCCTGAGTGAAACTAGGGAGAGAGTTTGGAAGTTCACCTCTATGATATAAATTGCCACTGAAAATAAAATGTTTAATAACGTTTTCTGCTGAAAAGATCAATCTTAAATCAATTAACCTGTAAGCTCGATACAGCCACATGTCGCCACTACTTCGATGACTTGGGTCGGAAATTGGCCACCTACATACCCCAACGCAAGTTCCTTCGTTACCTCTATTTTCTTTCACAATCAAAAATTTCCACTGATGGCAACCTAGATAGATAAAAGTGTTTATATTATCGAATCGTTTAGTAAGCAGAGTATGATGGGCATAGAATTTGTTTTTAACTGTTTACCCGAAGAAAATCCAACATCTGAGACCCCATAACCCCTTCCCCCTGAAACACAACAAATGTTTATAAGCCATAAACATTATTCTAAACAGTAATGCATACCTCGTCCATGTACCAATGTTTGATAATTTTCAATAAAACAGCAATTGCCCTTTTCTGTATCAAATACAAGCTTAACAGAGTCACTTCTGTCAGAAAACAATGGTTCCCCAAAAATACTTCTGCACAATTCCTTTCTACTCAAAATATTTTGTTTCGTTTTTTCATACATGGGTAAAGTCCACATGCGATCTTGTAAGTGCTGAAGAATGTCCTTTACAACTTGTTCTTTGAAATCTGATCCATCATTGCAAGTAAGCCTTAAAATCGTATCAAGTAACTGAATAGCTAAAAGTTGAGGGCGAAGTCCTGCTGTCAGCAAAATGCTTCTGTAAAGCTCTTTTTGGATCGGTGTCAAATTCAATGCAGTAGTGACATTATTTTGACTAGTCGATTCTGTAGAATTAACCAATTCAGGGTCTTCAGTGTTTTCTCGTCCAAGTTTCAACATTTCAATGTCTTCACAAGGCTTATTTGCAAGGAAGCACATAAGGAGTTTAATCCATGGATATCTACTTAAATATTTTCCCGTAGGTCCACTCGAAATCAAACGTCGAAGAAACACAAGATAGTCTCCTAAAATTGCTTCCAAATCTTGCTTTTCAGTAGGAGTAAGCAACTTTGGGGAGTTCTATAAACAAAATTTAATAAAAATGAAATTGTACCCACTGAAAATAATGATAAGTTGCATTACAAAGCAAAGATCCTTGTGATCTTCAGCTACAGGAGATAATGAAATGATTGGCGTGTCTGGTGTTCCTTGCGGCGTTGGAGAGCTGCCATCCATATTGCAGATTTCATCACCACAAAGAAGCAAAACCATTCCATATATTTGATTGAACAGTACTTCCACAACTTTTTCTATCAATCTTTCATCCAAAGACTCAGCATAAATTCTATTAATTTAATATGTAATAAATCTGTATATTATAGTGATTAAGAAAATAATACAGTAAAGCAATAAAAATAAAGTAAAAAAACCAACTTACGCTGTGGATACCGCTAATATTTGTAACAAACGCATACTCGCCAGAGTAACGTAATAGGACGATGGTAATAATCCGGGCCACAAGTCCTGTTGACCTTTCAGCGAGTTGAGCTGTATTCGAGTATGCACAAATTTTTCCAAATCAGAAAGGAGTCCTGAGTTGACTACTACTTCTATATCCTTTGCTTTAAACCGGCAACTTAGAGCAAATACGTTGACAAGCTTTACTTCATCAATGTGCAGTTTTCCATTTATTCGAACACTCGAAGTACAATCACTTGTTGTACCATCACTCGAAGTACCATCACATGTCGAGCTACTGATGCTAGATATTAACCATCTCATGATTTTATGTACTACTTCAACCAATTGATTTTGCAAAGCTATTGGAGAAGCCTGAACAAAGTCCAAATAATGAGCAAGTTGTGAACTTGTATCCAATTCAACATTGGCTTTTGTGGAATTATTATTAGTGCTAGTAGGATGGGATAAGCCAAGTTGGTAGCAGCCGGCGAATAGAAACTCATGAATTGATGACAAGAAATCATGATGTTGTGTTTCTTGAGTTGGTTCATTATCTTTAATTCCAGCATCGTTAGAGACATCTGTGAGTTCTAAGATCTGATTTAAAGTCTCGATTCGAAGTTGTACCCTAGACTTTTGCTGTTTCAAAACTTTCAAAATGCAATGAGACTCTGAGTTCCAGCCTTCAGGAGAAGATAATCCATCGCTATACCAATCTCCATTTGCCATAATAGTTTCACTTGAAACAAATCTGAGAATGTTTCGACCTAGCCTTCGCACCAAAATTGTACCTTGTCGCTGTGATTCGCGCTTTGTTCCAGTGGGATTGAAATCAAGGTGCTCGGGGGATTTGAATGTTTCAGAGCTTTTAGCTGATGGCAAATTATTTTCATCCTCTGCATCATTGGTTTGGTCTTCAAGACAGTTGCTTAGATTTCCTGACTGATCTTCGAAATGATGACAAAAGGTCGCTGCAGATTTGACTCCAAGGATAAGTAAAAGAGAGCTTTTAATAATCTTGTGACCAATTTGCTCATCCTGACGTGCAAGTAGACGCATCCGGACATGAAATACTAATGCAAATAGCTCATCCAGTTTTGTACTTCGCCTTGATTCTGTTAAGTTCATCTGCATAACTTGAGACCATAATCCGGTGTGTTTAATTAGTGCCAGTAGTAAAAGCCTTGAAACTGCGTCAATCAAGGGGTCATCTGTCACATCACATGTTTCCCAATCCAAACTCTTTGCATGTTCAAACATCAACTCATATAAGCACGTAACCGACATTGATGTTGCCTGCTTATCTTGGCAATCTTTTGGAATAATTAAGCTAAACAGTCGATTTGTGTCTTCCGTTAATTTTTCATTTGGCATTTTAAATAAATCCACCCACTCTGGATTTTCCGGTGTGAAAAATTGACACAATTCTTCCCAAAACTCCTCACAAAAGTCATCATCCAACCCATGACTTAATAATCTATTGGTCAACCAATGCTGACAGCTTTTTTCTTCCATAGTCAAGGGCATTCCTCGAATTTGATCCCCAACAAGGCGGCCAATAAGGTAACTACATGTTCTCTCCATATCAAAAAACCATGTCCAAATGCTAGAACAATTTCCAGTTTCTGAATCTGACGCAGTTGGTGTTTCTGCATCTGTACTCCACTGTCCATTATTTCTTTGAATTTCAGACTCCGGTAGACATCTAGCAACCTCTTCCAGACTAATCAGAAGTTTAAGTAAACGAGATACCGATGAATGATAACTAAAGAATAAGTTGGGAAGCAGCATAGTGTTAAGCACCCGAGATAGCATTGATCCACAAAATGAAATATAAATTACACCTATGTAATACAAAAAATTAAGTGAAAATAACGTTATTAAATGTAATAAATATCAATTGTGGCTTGCACATACTCGTAACTTTAACGTGCAAAGACTGATTCTTCCTCATAAGACAAGTAACTTGTTTAAAGATATCAGTTGCTTTTTCCAATATCAAATGAATGTGGGATGTCAAAATATCCCACAATGACTGGTGCTATACAGATGGAAGAAAATAGTCAAAATTGCAAAGTAAATAAATACTTTATCAATACTTTGTCGGTAGTGCAAATCAAAGAAGATAACAGATGGTTCTGTAACGATGTAAGTAAATCCTGAAGACGTTGATTGAAAGCACTAGTAACCTCTTGATCTTCATTAGTATCGATAAGCAGTGTGTCCAAATTTTCTTTCTAAATCATACATGAAATGTACAGTTACAGTGAGCTTTAATAATACGTCCCGAATAATTGCTAAATTATAAAATGAAACTATCGAATTCAACAAAGTCGTACCACGTTTTTCGACAATATTTTAAGTATTAGGGTCATCAACTTGGAGGTCGAGTCCAGCGACGAAAATCTATCAATTTGTTTTTGTGGTCTAGCCAGTCCAATTAACACGGCAACTTGCTGGTCCTCCAAACTGTTGAGTATTACCTCGCACAACAGTTTCTACAATTTAATAACATGTATACATTTACAGCTGAGGAATTAATGCGTAGACAACTCCATCATTTCTAATTACCTGCCCTCTGCTAAGATTTTGCACATTTTGCAACATATCCAATAAAAGCATTAACTTTTCCTTCAATGGAGGTAAAAGAATGGACGCATCGGTAAATGTACATACATTTACAAGCTGAAAAAGAGTTAAAAAATATATCTGGAAACAATTAAATGGTACAGTTTATACTTACTTCGTTCATGAGAATTGACGCAGCTGACGACACAACAAGTGTATCATTGCCATTATTCGAATCTGGTTCCTCCCATGTTTCTTCAACCTGTTGATTAGAAACCCGACGAACTGCAGCAAGGGCAGCAATAACAACTTTTTTAGAAATGCATAAATCTCTACTCGTCTCTCCACGACGGCTAGTCATTTCGATCCATTCCAGCATATGTTGTAAGCTACCTCTTTGAATCGCAAGTCCAAGTAGAATTTCAGTAACAAGAACTTCGCCTACAAGTGTAAATATTGAGCATCAACTATAACCGCTTAATGTCATACTTTCTGGGTCAACATATGAGTCATGAATCATATTCTTTAGAAACTTTGTTACTTCTTGCAAACTTGATGCTGCCAACGGTGGGATTTTTGACTCATCAGCCAGTGACATTGAAGGAAGATTCCAAATGACGTCAGATGCTGTTTGAAGAATCTCTCGACACAAAAGCGCATTAGCTGTTATTATTAGAACAATTATTTTTTTAGAGACTAGTCTATTAGATATAAAACAACATTTTTAATACCCGTATTTTGTATCCAGTTGATTTTTAGTATGCTAAACAATAATGTCAGACCAGTTTTTACTCCAAGCTCAATCAAGGAATCCGTTGAACTCGTAACACCAGCAGGATTTATATACTCCTTGGTTTTGTTTTTCGAATCTGCCACAGACCTTGACTCCTATATAACACGCAGCAATGTTTTAGAAACCAATTTTCTTTATCCTTCAATAAACAGCACCATCATCTTACATCAACATATGATCCATCGTGAAATTTCACATGTAAAGCATACAATATCCTATGAACCACTAAAAGTCGTTTCCTCAACATGGAAAAAAATGGGGAATCCATACAAACGGCCGAAGCAAGTTCTAGCTGCGTCCACAACTGTGACATAATATATTTTTTCTGTTCTGTGAGGGATAATGGCTCATTATCATAATCCGGAAGATTGATTGTTTGATTAACAATTGATTTTGATGGGGTCAAACTGACTTCCTAGATAACAAAATATTTATCTTCAATCCTCAACCCCTTAATCACTCACCGTTGATGCAATAAGACGATCAAATAGATTCTGTGTTCTTTCTCTCACAGCCACGGCGTCACAATCCTCAAATGCCCATGCAGAATTATAAAGATCCGACCATTGTATCCTGTAACTCGAGCCTCCTAAATTGGATAAAAAACTAACTGGCAATGGTGAAGGAAGGTTTAAATTAGAAGAAGAAGCCATGTAATCCAAACGTATTTCAAACCAAGTCAACTACAAACAAACTTTTAATTTCCTTGATTTCTCATCCCCCAAAAAAAGATTTCCTTTGTCATAACAATTTCCAGCAATTTATTTGTAATCTAAACAGCACTTCATTTTGATCTGTCTCTAACTATAAAGTTGTGTAAACTGTTTTGACCCATTGGAGTCAGCTGTTTGAATTTAGCGGCAACATAAACAGCTCTGCATCAAGTTTATGGAAGGAAAGCATCATTTCTTGAACATTGCATGCACGCTGGTTGTTGGAGCATTTACAACTTTCTCCTGCTCTTTCCTTGAAAAAAAAAGATTGGATTTCATAGGAATGATTAACAACTGATTGATGATGACTATTCATTCATACTGGTTACCTTTGGATCCAAGAAGGAAATTGAAAGACAGGAGTCAGAACATGCAATTTCACACTTCCGGCCGGAAGAGAGGCATGAATAACCTCAAAATAAAATATCTTTATTCCATTTTTTGTATGAATTCAAAGGAAGTAAAGATGGAGGGAGTTGCTTTTTATTATTATTAGCAGTATGATATTGGAATGCAGAGGGATGATATTGCTTTCAATCTCATTAGTAATATCTATTGAAGATGTACATATAAGTATGAGATTCGGATGAGATGCATTTATATTGGAAATAATGCTTTGAGCCTTGAATCTCTGGAATGAATTCCAAACTCAACCTTGTATTGAGCGTACATGTACTTTATTTTTTTTAACAGTCCAGTAAACACTTTGCATTTAAATTAGTATTTATTACATTGTTAATGTTAGATTAATTTAGTTAACGGTAAGTATCATTACCTCTGATTAAAGATTGAAAATTCAATTAAACTCTTTAATGAAACTTTCTCTTGCAAATAAAACATTTTCAAAAAGGACCCTAGCAATCGATATACTTACATTGTTTCCGCTTTTCTAATTTCACAAGATATCAAATTAATCAAGTGTTTGTTATCTATCACTTAGAGTATTTCTAGTTAACATTTTCTACTGGAGAGAGAAAGTACTTTTTTTGTTTGGGGGATTTAGCGTGAGAATTTTGAGATTGATGGAATAAAGCTGTGGATTTTGTTGAGTTTGGCTGTTAAAGATCATTCTCCGAGGATAAAGGAGACATTTAGATAAACATCCAATAAAGAGAGTTTGTAGGTTTTCATGATTTGGATTAAATTGTATCTAGAATTTCTTGTTGGTATTCTTCAACTTTCCAAATTGTTTGTATCAAATTCTTATTTCTGATGCTGAGTCTGAGTTGGTCAATGTTTGGAAAACTCCCTTGAGGGACTATAAATGAAATCAGTTGAAAGTTGAAGTAGACAGCCTTAATACGTGCGAATCAATATATAACAGCAATCCTACCTCTAGGGAAGGTCCGCTATTCATTTTACACTATATTCCTTCGTTTTGATCTCAGGTACGTTTGGGTTGTTGGCTAGATAACGGCTTATAAGCCCTTGACGATATTATTTTTTTCGCCGTATCATTTTTTTCTAAAGAATGTTTTGTCCACTCGTTACGATAAGGATAAGGATTTTGAGGGTACAACTTTTCAAAGAAAATGTAATACCATCAACCCTAATTCATACATCACAATAATATAAATGTATATAGTATCTTCGTGTTGCGTCAGTCTGCTTATTTATATTTTACTGAGAATATGTCCTCAAAAATTATTAATAAACTGCACCCAACTTTTCATCTAGTAATAGTCTATATAAAAAAGATTGTTTAAAGCGCACTGATCTGACTAATACCGACATGTATAATAAATATACCTACATATATGATTCAAGCTTTTTTCTAATAAGTTTGTATTCTTTGTATGCAATTTATACTGGGTAAAAATTGTAATCTGCTTTCTTATTACAATATATTTCTTCTACAAAAGAGAGCTGTTCTATATAATATTTCTAAACAAATTCAGGATGGTTCTGTTGGGAGTCCTTAAGTCCCCCAAAGTGTTGTTTAGAGAGGACTCAACTATTATAATTCCAGGTAGTAATTGCAAGTAGAAAAACCAAAAGAAAAGTTTCCAACTTTTGGTATGTTGAGCTAAGAGAAAGTATTAAAGAGCATGATGAGCTAGTCACTCCATGTTGAAGGGAGGCTGACGCTTCGCCTAGAAGAATGGAAAAATAGGTAATTTTTTTTATTATAGCGAGAAAAATTAAAGTATCGAAAACTAACCTCCTGTGACAACAACGGTAGCACTACTAGAACCAACTGTATTTAACAAACAGGTATAATTCCCACTTTGGGACCTTTGCACAGCCCTGAATGTTGCCGTCTCAACAATCACTTCTCCCTCCATCTTAGACTGAAATTACAGAAAGTGTAAAATAAAAAATCGTTCCTGGTCGCAAGAGTACTATAAAGTGTGAATTTTATATTTAATGTCAGTAAAGATACCTGGAAAATCATAGAATTTTGGAAGTCATTCTTATTTAATGGCATATTGTTATGTAGCCAAGCTATTTTCCCTGCATTTTCAGGAAGAGCATCTTGAACGATGCATTTCAGTTGAATAGTTGAACCTATGTATTAAATTTAAAATCTTTATTCAAATTTCAATCATTATGTAATTAAACATAGAATTTTCCCCACCTTCCCATATATGCGGACTCTCTTGTGGTTCCAGCCTAAAAAACAACGATAAATTAAAACAAATGCGACATGTAAATTATGTAACTTTAATAAAAATATACATATACTTATATAAATTGCATTATATACGCACGGGGAATGAATTGCATGCATGTTTCCGCTGACTCTGAATTATTCGACATGGCATTATATATTTATGTATGTAATGTACCTTATTGTGGGCACCAGCACTGTCAGTTGAAATGGGAAGGCAAGCTTTGGTTCTCTGAAAAAAAAATTATAGAAAAACTTATTATCATTATTACATTGAATTTTCAAGTAAATCTTACGTCGATATTTGACACTCGTACGTACCCCCTGTTTGAAAACAGAATTAATATATTTTGGAAACGGAAACTTTTATAAAATATATGTATGTGTGGCACATTTGATTTATTACCGTCTCGAGGTTGGACGTATTTTATTTGTAGAATCCAAGAATCTCCTGAAATAAATAATATTTAAATTACAATCGAGTTCTGTTTTTAGTTAAAATTAGATTATTCGTTTTTTTCCGTTTGGTTAACTTTATTACCTGGAGGTGCTGCTATGACTTGAAATCTCTCGTCAGCTATGAAAGTGTACCGATCCACTGCTAGTATACTATGACATATAAGTTTAATTTATTTCCCAATTTTTTCAAATCTAATGTATGTATATTCTTACTGAGAATCTGCCTTCCTAATCCATGATACCTACATAGAACAAGAATAATAAAATGAATGTCAAGACATGTCAGATTTCAACATTCACCACGAAAACACACATGAAATCTTATAAAAATAGCATATAAACATAAATGCGCATACACATTCCGCCGACATTCCTCTAAATCAAATTTGATGAACAAAGAAAAGCTTTCATTTCATTCGTTTCTGCCGTTTTATACATTTTGGATTTCAACAAACAAGGGAAGAAAAGGTTTGACCTGGTCGCTGTGAAATGAATAATATAGCAGCAATCCGATACGACATGACATGAAATATGATATTAGGAAAAGTTTCCTTCTTCTTAACTTTTAGTTAGTGCCAAAACACAACACAATATAACCCAAGCCAACCAAACTCGTCACTTTAACTTTCTCCACCAAGGCCATGAGTTGTGTGCTACAACATTGAAGCACAGTTACCAGTTACGGTTGGAACAGAATTCTTTAATCAGCTCTCAGAGATACAAATGTGTTTTGAACAAGGTTCTTCTTTTTGAAATTTTACATGAACAAATCAAGATCAAATGTAAAAACGAAATGTGATACCAACCTGACAAAGAAAGAAAAAAACAAAAAATAAATAGAGATGGTAATTAATGAAAACGAATTTATGCACAAGCAGTATTCCAACGTCAAATGTACCTGCTTTTGATCAAAGAATCATTTGATGTTTAGTTTATCTGAGGGATTGAAGTATTTGCCACACTTCAATTGAACTGTTTGATTTTAAATGCTGGCGGAGCCACTTTAGCATTACCCGTAGGTCGATGTCATACATAATGCCTGTTACCAAATGTTATACATCCCGTTTTCACCCTTTCCTCTAGAGTGTTGTTGCCTAAAGAATTTATGGCCTTAAAAGGAATCCTAATCGCGTTTGTAAAATTTGAAGTCCTACTTAAATCTACAGAATGGGATGTTTCGCTAACACTTGCCAAGCAGGAGATAATAACGAAATTTTGCTAATCGACCAGACAGAAGATAGAATCAAGTTTTCCACTTTATGTGTAAGTTGGCTGTAAAAAGTTCTCCCCTCTTTTCGTGTGCATTTATGAAAAAAACAGGAAAACAGAAATTAAATTTTCAGATGAGTGCGTCTTAGTTGAGCTAATGGATATCGATCTATAATTGTGTAGCAGTTACAAACAAATGTCATTTAATTTAGTGGTCTCTCTCTACTGTTTCATGAGAGGAATTCGCTCCGTCAGGATAAATAAAACGATTCAGGATCCAGTGGTCGAAAAGTTTCTTTTCTTATTACTACTGATGGTGGCAGCCAAAAGGTGCTTAATAGAATGAAGAAATGGTAGAACAATGAAGTTTGAGATTCATGGAATATAATATTCCTCTTATAAGAGTATGGCATAAAAGTCCGCTGAAGATCATAAAATGGCTGAAAGGTGTTCCACCCCATTAAGCACCGTATCACCACATCAAGCAAGAAGTCTCTGCAAAAAGCCACCAAAC
>JAAOWG010000629.1:0-13849 GCA_036491945.1 Paranurophorus simplex
AAATTAAGTCAAAGGGTTGGATAGGTAGGGACACTTGATCAACTAGTTGGATTGTCGGATGATTTACAAAAATTGGATCAATATGTGGAAGGGGTTACGAGGAAGGTGGCTAATTACTTGAAAGATGTACTTGAAGATCAGAGGGATAAATTAGCCGAGAATCTTCTTGCAAACAATAGTATGTTTTGTCGCACAATCCACAATTTCAAATTCCTTGAATACTAGGCGATCTTGCTCATTATGTCACGCACTATCAATGGGACGCTGCAAAGTATCCTTTGAAATTATCTCTTCGGAATTTAAGTGAAATTATAGCCAAACAAACGGGACAAATTGATGCTGATTTAAAAGTCAAGTCATCTCACTACAATAATCTTAAAGGCTCGCTGCAAACGTTGGAAAAAAAGCAGACGTGAGTCTTATTTTTGATGGGGAAAAAAGTAGTTTTTTTTTGTAAATTATAGGGGAAGTTTAATTACCAGAAATTTAGCAGATATTGTAAAAAAGGAGCATTTTGTTTTGGATTCAGAATATCTTGTCACCCTTGTCGTGGTAGTTGCAAAGTAAGTTTTACCTATTATGCTTAGTATTTATTCAGTGTTTTTTAGAGTGAATTAATTTTCGCGATAAATTCTTGTAGATCCAATTTCCATGATTGGGAAGGAAAATATGAAAAATTAACAGATATGGTGGTACCGCGATCTGGTCGTCTTATTTTTCAGGATCAAGATCATGGACTTTTTACTGTCACCTTGTTTCGTAAAGTTGCAGACGAGTTCAAACATCATTGTCGTGAAAATCGATTTGTTGTTCGTGAATTTACCTACAATGAAGAAGAGCTGGCAGCTGGAAAAAATGAGATTACAAAGCTAGCGACGGATAAAAAGAAACAATTTGGTCCATTGGTCCGATGGCTTAAAGTTAATTTTAGTGAGTGTTTCACAGCTTGGATGCATGTCAAAGCTCTACGTGTGTTTGTGGAATCTGTTTTAAGGTAAAGTGCATTTTAGCAATTGAGAAATGCAATAAGTAAATAAACAAAAAATAACTATATGTGCAGGTACGGCCTCCCCGTAAATTTCCAAGCTGTAGTGATTTTTCCGAATAAAAAATCCATCAAACGTCTCCGAGAAGTTTTAAACAATTTATATCAACATTTGGATTCCAGTTCTGGATCTGGTGTTAAATACACTGATGTAGGTGTAGCTATAGGATAAAATGTTGAAATTAAATCGATAATTTGTCTACAGGCAATGGAGATGCCGGGGCTCGCATTTGGACAAAATGAATACTTTCCTTACGTTTACTACAAAGTTGACATTGACATGGTTGAACCATCCAAAATGTAAGAAATGTCAGTAATGATAATCTCTAGAGAGTTGTGGTACTGGTCTGCTCGTCGTACTCAATTCATTTGTAGCTGCTGTTTAGAGTCATTATTTAGAAAGTAAAATAGATTGATGCACACAAATAATTACCCATGCATTCCATTTATCAGTGCTAAAGATCTAATAGTCATGTCATATATAATACTTATTGTAATAAATGCGTGCAACACGTTAACTGTGTTTTATTTTGTATTTTTTGAAACTACAAAATAATTTCCTTCGATTCGACTCCTGTTTCAATGCGCAAGAACTTTCTCTGTTTCTCTTTCCGCTGAGAATCAAGTACTTTCACTTTTCTCTTTTACCCTGGAACTTTTCTTTACTGGATCAGTTCAAGTATCCTTCCAATATTCAGTAAACATTATTAATTGTGCTCCGTAGTAGCGAGGTCCCGATTCCTCAGATTCAATTGAATTTGTTTCAAAACTTTGTCAATTCATGCAGAATAACGTCCTTCTCTCCTTAACACTGTCGTGCTTCTGGACTTTTTTTAGAAATAAATCTTTGCATATGTACCTACGACTTTAATTTGTGATGTAATTCCATGCTTGAATACAACAATTATAATACTACAACGTCTTTTCCAAGCTCTGTTGGAAATCGTTCTTGTGTATGTCTTGAGTACTGAAAAATAACACTTGATCAAACCTTTAGTATCTTCTTGTTCCACTTTTTAAACAGTGGATCGAGTTATTATATGGAATATAGAACAAAGAGTTGTGTTGGGGGATTCCACTTTGAGGATACAATAAAATGTGAGTTGAAGGGATGAGTTTTATTAGTGCTACTCAATCCCCATGAACATGATCACCATTCAATGGCTAAAGATACTGCTTTTATTGGTATCGGTTGTTGGTAGTTGTCCCCTTGATTGCGTCTGTAAATGGAAAGGGGGTAAACAAAGTGTAGAATGTGTGAACCGTGGGCTTCGCACCTTCCCACCTATAGATCCAGGAACGCAAGTAAGGCTTTGTTTAATCTATTTATCAATGAATGATTTAACAAAGGGAGCATAGGGATTATACAGATGATGACCCATTTATTTGGATTACCCTATTAGGTATTGGACATGTCAGGGAATAGCTTTGAAACCCTACCCCCCGAGCACTTTACCCAAGCAGGGCTCATCAACTTACAAAAAATCTACCTCAACCGTTGTAGCATCAAGCATATAAACTCCAAAGCCTTTCAAGGGCTGAGCAATTTGGTTGAACTGGATTTGAGTGGGAATCTATTGAGCAACGTTCCTTCCACAGCTTTCACCGATTGCCAAGGGGTAATGCGTTTAGTTTTGAATGGAAACCCATTCACCCTTCTCCGAAAAAATGCCTTTGTGGCCCTGGAATCCTTGAATTCGCTGGAACTATCGCAAACCAACTTGGAGATTGTGGAGCCGGGTGCTTTCCAAGGGCTGAACTCACTAGAATGGCTAAAACTGGATGGGAACAGACTAACACATTTAAGTGGATTGGGCATTTTGCCTTTAGGACTTAAAGGGATAGCTTTGGAGGATAATCCTTGGGATTGTGATTGTCAACTACTTGAACTAAGGCTATGGTTGACGGAGCGCAAGGTTGCTAGTTCTCCAGAACCTCGGTGTGCTTCTCCCCCCCGGCTGACGAATCAAACGCTAAGGACTTTAGCTCCAGAGCAGTTTGCCTGCCTACCTCAACTCTCTCCAACAACGATGTTTCAAAAAATAGGTAAGAGAGACAGGCTAAATCCTACAGTAAATCCTTAAGTAGCTGCTATTAATCTTCCCATCCATTTGTTATTCCAACTAATGGGAAAGTTTATGCAGGAGATTCATTTAATCTACAAAGTATTTAACCAAATCATAAATTGCATGGGTGATTTGGGCCAAAACATACAAACAAAGCCACTCCTCCGTTATTTTTACAAAGCCAGATTTTGTGTAAGGAGAAGGCTACAGCTTGAATCTGAGGTTTTCTCGATTAATGATACTTTTCTACTGGATGAAAAACTCTTGAGCACATTCTCCAAGCCAAAATCTGGCCCCGACATATCGATCCAAACACAGCCTTTCCTTTTGAGTTCACTTTCACTCCTATTTTTTTATACAGAGGATTTTACAGACCAAGTGGAACAGATAGTAATCAGCCTCAATGGTATTTGTATTTTTAACGCTGATGCGAAATTTATTAATCGGAACGATCCCCACCACCATAAGCATTCTTGGAATGAAATGAAACCCTAATTTTATTGCAGGTGAGGGAAAGAATGTTTCCTTCTTTTGCAAAGTACTTTCCACCCCAGAGTCTAGTTTGGAATGGACCTTTAATGGAGTCCCAGTGCCGAATTCCTCGTTAAACATTTTAATTGAATCCTCCCACCCCCCCCGTATCAACAAGTCCGTACAGCCCCATTGAAAAAAAGACTGAACTCATCATCCTCAATGCGACGACGGATGAGAATGGGACGTTCTTCTGCATTGCTAAAAATCCTGGGGGGATGTCCACCGCAAATTTTACCCTCCGCGTCCTCACCCGCTATGAGTCAGATCTCATCCTCCATCCCGACTACTCCCTTGTCGTCAAGCTTCCTCACCTTGTCTCCAACTTTCCCAACCTTTTCATAATAATCCTGAGCACCCTGGCCGTCATTGGATTCACCCTAGTCATCCTTTCAATTGTCTTTATGTTTTGTAAGTTTGGTCATATATGTGGTGGGGGGGAAGGGGCGCAAAGGGATTCTTCTTCTAACATTAAGGAATGTAGTATGGATGGAGGCACGCTTTGCAGCGTTGTTAGCAGCGGTACCAAGGACGAGTCCTCCTCAACCCATCATGCCACACAAACAAACAAGTCTTCAATGTTTCTCCTTAATTCCCAAGATCTACGGGATTCAAATCCGGATCTGATTGAGGGCGTGGATAAGCCCGATGGGAAACAATTGACTCCTTTTTTTGTAACTGGGACGAGTCACCCCATGTTTGGAAGTTCTTATCAATTCCCGTACCCCAGCGTGGGGTTAGTTCAAGACAACTATGACTTTCATAAGTATCATAAACAGTACACGATTAGCCCTCATTTTGTATTCGGGGAGTTTGAAGATGAGAATGTATACGGGTTACCGATGCTGCCGGCCCACTCCTGCCATTGTATTCCAGAGGATGATGAGCCAACAAGGAATGAACGTACAAAAGTGTTATTTAATCCTTCCCTTCATACCCCTTTGGCATTAAAGGGAGTTGAAACTTGTGAGGATGGTGGAACAGAAATATAAACAAAAGTTTCGCCTCAAGGGAGATGTGAAAGATACACAAGAAATGTTAAAAAGCAATACATAGACTAAAAAATAATTTATAAGACCCCAAAAGCTATACTAGTTGAAATTGAATTGGATGGAAACCGCATATGCGTAATGTTCCTCAATGTTCCTAAATCATCCTCTAAACTACTTGATGAATAATTAACCCTAGACTTGTTGGTTTGGTTAAATAGTTTTAGTTTGTACCCAATAAAATTGTTTATACAACTGATTGCCTTTTTCTATTTGACTTGGAGTTTCTCTGCCCTGTAAAAGCTTTTAGTTTTGATGACGCCAGCCATATTTTTAATTGCGTCCATTCCATTTGGTCTGGGACAAACCAATTTAAAGCCAACCCAACGCATTTGATAAGATTAAAGTTTTGGGTGAGTTGTGACTCTGGCTTTTGCGACTCTGACCCTCCACACTGGAAAAAAAGAGACCAAAAAAATATTGACCAAATCTTGCGGACCGAACACCCACTTTGTGGAATGAATGCGGAACATGAATTTCACAACAAAGGGTAAGAAGACCCGTGTTCAAATAAGAATACAATGAAAAAACACCCGGGGGGTGTATGCAACTTTTCATGCAACTCATTTCTTAAGGCATTTTTTTTGGCCGGGTAACAACGTTGGGATGGAGAGAAACTCTCCGTTTTTTGAAGGTGAGATCCTTGGTTCCGCTCTAGAGAGAATTTCCTTTAACTTTATAAGTACAGAATCATCTCCACACCCTCGCAAACTCCAAACTGGAACTCTCATCTCCTAATAGAGAAAGTTGAGAGGAGTTGTGGTAAATGGAAATAGATTGATCATTTATCATCATGTTAGGGAAGACCCTTGTTCATTTTTTCTCATCCTCAAAAATCCCGTTTTTATTATTCTTCACACTTTTTTCATCAAATTGTCTACTTTACTTATACTCTTGATGTGGAGGAATTATGCATCAAGTAAAGGGTGAATTTTTTGCAAGATTATATTTGAGGAGTAAATTATGAGATTGGATTTCAATATCTTTTCCCCATTAATCACTGTAAAATTAGCCATGTCCTTATCGGTACGGCTTCTTATTAAAATTTGGAAGGGGGACGTGAGAGAGAATATAATAATATCATTTTATTATTACAACTTCTACTTCCTTGGGGTTTTGTGAACCAAAGAAGGTTCACACCAATAAAGGGAATGTAACTTGAGGGATTTAATGTCTAAAAAAAACATGGGCCATGAGCATGATGCTTTATCAGGTTGAGAAAAATGGGATAAGTTTTTGAAATGAAATATGGTGCTCTTGGGGTCGGTAGGTTTTTTCCAATCTGTCACTTCCGTGGTATAGTTAGCTTAGAAATGTTGGAGAGGGAAAGAACCCTTTTGTATCTTCACCAAACCCTGGCTACTCATCTAAAACTGAATATATTACAAGAACTTGTTCCTTTTCAGGAGGTATTCATTGATTATTTCAAATTCCAAGACGGAGCAACTGGCTCCAACACTTTCATATGAATTTATGCCCAGCATAGAGCTCATTGGGCCAGGTGAAAGTTGGAGAGAGTTGTATACATGTGTAGAGGAAAAGTAGTTTTGGCTTTTGTATAGCCTACCCCACAACATGGGGAAAGGTGTGCACTTATATTTTACTTTAATTAAGGGCTTTAAGGGTTCAACTAGATGATAGTGACGCCTTATAATTTTGCATGGAACTGGTGGAATTTAAATGCATGGAATGGGGTTGCACATTGCCCCACAATTTGAAGAGGAGCGGGTGATTTGAATTTCAAAACAGTGAAATATTTTGGACAAAATGCAAATGACAGAAGATTTTCATTTGCAACAAGGGGAGCGTCCCTGTCCAACAAATGGGAGTGGGGAGTTGCCCTCGTCAATGTCATCAATGTCGTATGAGGATGGGAACAAAAGTTGGGACATGTTACAGTTTCATCGAAAGGCAAGGGATAATGAAAAATATTGTGACGTTGCGCTACATGTGCATGGTCAGCAATTTCTCTGTCATCGTCTCATCCTTGCGGCCAACTCGCCATATTTTGATTCAATATTTCAATCCCGGATTGCTAGTGCAGCGGCTGCTGGAGTTGCGCCTAAAAATTCACAGTATTATTCAAAGGATTCAAATGTTACAAAAAATGTAGTGATGGAGTCTCTCATCATTGGTTGTACAGAACCAGAGGTATAAACATAATTGCCGAATCCAAAAATAAAGTGATGACTTTTTTCCAGCAATTCCAGACATTTTTGAATTTTATGTACACTGGGAATGTTGTAATTGACAAAGGAAATGTTGCGGAATTGCTGAGATTAGCAAATAACTTTATGGTTGGCAAGTTGAAAGAGTATTGTGCAGAATTCTTGGAAAAATTTATAGATGTTGAAAATTGTGTTCAAGTCAAGGAAGTTGGGGAAAAATACAGGTGAGTAAAAAAAATAAGAGTCTTAAAAACCGAAGCTAAAAATCTCCATTTTTGCAGCATTAATTCATTGGTGAAATGTGCTACAGAATTTGTACAAAACAATTTGGTTGAAGTTATTAATCATGAAATAATGATGGAACTATTGCCAAAACAGGTGGAAAGCTTTGTGCTTGATAAGGTAACAATTATTATGTAATGCTAAAATGTACCAAATTCTACAAAGGGATGATTATTTTTTATTTAATTTGAAGGGATTCCAAATTTCACAAGATGTTGCAGTGAAATTTATGAGCCGTTGGGTCTGTCACGATATAAATCATCGGGAAAGGGATTACAAGCAAATGTTAACTCATGTTGATTGGAGTGCTATGAACCATGAAGCTGTAGTTTCATACATTGATCAAGAACCATTGTATGGTTCTAGTGAGCGATGTTTTTACTACATTTTACAAAGTCTGGAAGATAAAAACATTCGTGTTGAAAAGTATGAAGAGATATTTCGCGCTTTGCAGCAACGGTTTGGCCAAGTAAGCAGATTTATTACATGGGATGTGTAATCAAATATCTTTATTTTTATCCTTACGCTAGGAAGCTGATCAACCTCTTGGATACAGCGACAATTTACTTCAAATGGCGTTCACATCGGCAATGGAAGGGCTACAAGTACCACCAGATTCTACTTGGAGAGAGGAAAAAGAAAAATCCACAACTATTAAACTTAATAAAAGTAATATCTACCATTTAATGAAGCATGAAATTAGTTGCCTTCTATAAATAACCCATAATCTTGAATTACTTTTTGTATTGCAGAGGAATTTGGCTTGAATGTTGAACAAAAACGAAGACGAGTATTAAGGCGAATACATCGAAATCGTGCTTTGAAACGATGGGTTGTTGTCCGGCTTGATAGACCAAAAACAAAAAGTTTAGCTTGGAATGAAATGGCTGCTGACTCTAGTGGAGATGAAGAATGTGACCCTGTACATTCTCAACAGGGATATTCATGTCACATGTGCCCTTTTGTTGCTAAAAAGATATCACGTCTGGAACGTCATTTGGCTTCCATCCATTTTCACGATGTTACATACAAGTGTTGTGAATGCGGTTACACATGCAAATGGAATCGAGACTATTTCTTACATATGAAATCTCATTTTGATGCTGGTCCACCATACAAGTGTAACAATTGTGACTTTTCTGCCCACAAAATTGGTTCATTGATCAGCCATAAAATCACTCACCTGGATCTCAAGCCCTACCAGTGTACTGAGTGCGAGTATAAATCTCGTTCAAAAGCCAATTTGGCTGTCCATGTGAAGATCCACAACAACGAAAAACCATATAGATGTTTGTTCATTTTTATTTCATTTGATATATTTAATAATTTGAGGCTTGAAATAACATGATTTTTGCTTACTTTTTTAGGTGGAATTTGTGGTAGAAATTTTGCGTCCAAAAATAGCCTAGATCAGCACGCTGTTGGGCACAATACTGACAAAACTTATTCCTGTACCCAATGTCCTTTTTCTACAAAATATCTCAACCATTTTACAAATCACAAAAAGACGCATCATATTCAAACGGGGAAAAAGGGTAAAGGTATGCATTACCAAGAAACTAGGAATAGTAATTGCTAATTGTAATGCTTTACAGAATTATACCGTTGTTCGGATAATCAATGTAAATATACTACGTCCAAGAAATCACAGCTGGAATCTCATATGCGGTCACATGCTGGAGGTCAGTCCACAGTCAATACAGTTTTAAGAGTTTTAATAAGTTTATTCTGTAATCGTTTTTCCTTTGTTTTTTTTTGTTGCAGTCCGTCCACATGTTTGTACGATTTGTGGTCGTCGTTTTTTGGAGAAATCTCACCTTGTGAGGCACGAAAGGATTCATTTTAACGAGTAAGCATATTATTGCCTGGGAAAATTTTCTAATGATGCAAAATTTTAGACGTCCATTTAAATGTGAAGAATGTGACTATGCGTCGACACGTCGTGACAAGCTGAAAGAACACAAAACACGACATCATGGATTAAATGCTTCTGCAAAATCGCCTTATAAACCTCGACCTCATAAGGCAAAAACCAACAGTGAATCCAATTTGGCAGGAAATAAAGCAGGAAACGTTTTGTACGCAAAAAAATCAGATACTTCTCTACAACAGACACAGGTAAGTGTACCATTAAATTCATAAAATTACCGTTTATGTTTTTTTCGTATTTTTTAAACAGGCTCCTCTATCCGACCCCTTAGGTCCGAATAAAGAACAACTCGACACTGGTATGAGTAGTGGGAGTAACCAGGTGGAATTTATAGTTAGAAACTCCTCAGATCATGTTGGCGGAAATAACACTTCACAATTACAACAAATGACGTCCGCAGGAATGGTGCCGTTGAGAACTTATCAGCCCGTAAGTGACGAGTTTTTTGGATTTTGGTTCAAACAATTTTTTGGAGTGCAATTATCTATAAATAATTACTTACTCGAAAGGATAAATCGCCAAATATTTTCTTATTATTAATTATTATTCTACATTGCACACTATTTCAGGCAATTTCCTCTGTCAATTCAGTTTCACTTACTTCCACCTCCTCTTCTTCCTCCTCTATACCATCTGGTGCTGTCAGTAGTAGAACTTCGATTGATAATCCTTCAGGCACTGTGCTTAATCCTACAAAGACTTCTCTCGTTCATCCTACTCGTAGAACTGTTCCGCTTGAATCTGGCAATTTTGGTGGAAGAAAGTTATCAAAATCTCGCTTAATTTTGGTGCAACAGGGTAAACCAGCAGAAACTATACAAGTCGCTCAAACGCTTGCATCATTCCCTGGTTCAGCGATTTCACCTCAAGAATTACATCGAACTTTGGGAATCAAACTTGAAGATTTACAAGCACTTGGAATCCAATCCGGTAGTTCAACATCTACTCGAACCATCAAGTTGGAAGAATTAAGTGGAGTTCAATTAGATGGAACAAGAAATGTAAATGCAAAAAGAAATGTTTAAAATTTAAAATAGTAAAAGTCAAATACTGTATTGCTTTTTGACATTGTAGATTCTACCTTCTGGAATACGGTTACAAAATAGTGGTACAACAATGTTACTCGACGCTGCACAATTGCAGCAGTTGGCAGCTTCACAATCCAGCGGATTTGAGCGCAATATTCCAATAACAATTGCATCCGCAATTATGCACCAAGGAGGTGGTGCAACTCTGACCTCTACAAATCAAGTTGTAGCTAACGATGGGTCAGAAGTAACTCAAACCCAGTCGACAAATCCCAATGATTTTTCTGGACTCAACAATCTTTTTTTAACATAGTGTCATCCGTGGTACACGAATGAGTGCTTTAATAATATGTGGATGAAACAGTTTTTTAGAACACTATTCTTATTTTGGTAATGGTTACACTATTTAACTACACAAGGGTTGTTTAATTTTTAAGTGGAATAAATATATCTGCAATTCCCATTTACAATTTGAAACCAGAATGAATACATGAGACTCCAAACGTAAGATTTTCCACCGTCACAAAACGAAATCCCGCAAGCTCAATCATATCCTTAAAAGTCTGCTGATTTGGAAATTTCCGAATACTTTCAACTAAATATTTATAAGAGTTAAAATCCCCAGCAATCACCTGCCCCATGGCTGGAATCACTTGAAAGGAATACTTGTCATAAATCTCTTTAAGTATTTGATTGTCAACTTGACTAAATTCTAAACACATAAATCTCCCCCCTGGCCTTAACACTCTATATGCTTCACTCAATACTTTATCAATATGAACGCAATTACGGATCCCATAAGCAATTGTATAAGCATCAAATGAATTGTCCTTTATCTCAATCATATCCTCAGCATCTCCAACCATCCATGAAACTTGTCTTTGCTGCTCGAAAGATAGAATTGATTTTGCTCTCTCTTGTCCAGCTTGGAGCATTTTTTCATTGATATCATAGACCAACACGGATCTGTGGATAAAATCTAATTAGACTAGAAACAGCACAACTTTTAAAAAAATACCTTGAATTCATCTGATTCTCATTAACATTGTCTTGGGCCCTTAATTTTTGACCCATTTTTTGATACTTGATAAACCCAAAGCTAATGTCCCCCGTCCCCCCAGCCACATCCAACAACTTTGTTGAATCTCCAGGATTAAGACGATGGATAAAAATATCTTTCCAAATCCTATGAATCCCAAAGCTCATCACATCATTCATCACGTCATATTGAGAGGACACATTCTCAAACAGGGTTTTGACTTTAATGGCCTTTTCCTTTTCTGAAACACGTTGGAATCCAAAATCTGTGGATTTTTCCGCAGAGTAACAATAGCTTGATGTTGGAATGGGACGGAGCGTTTGAAATGAAACGTTTTTGGGGACTCGAAACAATTTCCACATTTTGAATTCTATTCACAACTTTTTAGCGCCATCGTATTTTCAAATATTAAGATTCACATTACCCCATAATTAATACAATTCCACTCTTTCCAAAATGAGACTGAGAGATGTGAGGTGAGATGAGATTATGAGATGATTAAATATGATTGATCAAAAAATTAGATTATTTACTCATCCCTTGTTGATGTCTCAATTTCCTCACCCCCCCTCTCAAAAAGTGGGCTAGAGGATAATTTACTCCTTGATTGTTTACGGTACTTTTGAAGTAGTGTAGGTCAAAATAAAAATCCCGTTACTCTTTTAAAATAGATGAGGATGAAATTTATACGTTTTAATTGCCTCCTCCATCCCTTTGATCTTTCATGTCAATAACTAAAGGTGTCTAGAAAAAAACAATTTATATGAAAGTGAATTTTTTGAATGAGGTTTGGTTGCAGTACCACTGCAGCCCTTCATCCTGTTTGCTACCTTTTAAAGCTTTGGTAGAGTTGAGCTCATTCCCAAAATTCAATTGCAAACAAGTTTTTTTCAAGTGAAACTCATTCGTTTAATAAAAGTGAAATTGTTTGGCGTACATTTTGTGTATGGAAAATAACCTTTGAACGAATGTGCCCAAATTCAATTGTTTTTGACCCATTTTTTGTGTTTGACGTAACTTTTTTTTGGATGGGATTGGGTTGTGAAGGGGTTTCCCCGATGTCAAACAACGAGGACTCTTGGACTACAAGATAACATTGAAAGCCTTACATTTAATATTTGTGTTGTTGTTGCAGTCCTTCTTATTTAGTCGTAGTTCTCTCAGCCATGCTCTAACAACAATAAAAACATTGGGTTTTTTTGCACTCTACAAAATTTTGTGAATTTCAACTGACATGGCTTCAATACTGAGCCTGGGCTTGAGTGCAGTGTCCTTAACAATCACAAGAATCTACCCGGGTTGTATGTGCATTTGGTTGTTAGCCCGTTATGTGATCAAGGCACCACCCCTGACGTTTGGGGCTGAAGTGATCATATCTTTAGCAACCCTGGCCTTACTTTTCCCATTGCTTTCCATGATTGTGCTGCTAAATTACATGATAAGGGTGGGGTTGGCCATATATTTACGTTTTAAGCACCAGGGTCGCATTTCCTTAATGGGAGGAAGGGACAGTTTTGTGTAAGATTTAAATAGTAGAAATATTTATGAGATATGAATTTCATACCGGAAATTGCAGGTCTCACGATGAATTTGCAAACTCTTGCAACCACTACTCGCTCTACGTTATAAAAGGACGTTGTGATATAGATAAAATAAGAAGAAAGTTTAGTAAAATCTTAGAAGCCAAGACTGCAGATGGTGAAGTAGTTTATGGGAGGTCAGTTTATACCAAGTAAACACAATTTAAGCTAAAAATGCAATGTTTTGTAATGCAGAATGAAGAGACGATTGGAAAAACGGTTTGGTTACTACTGCTGGGTTGAGGAAGATGAGTTTGACATTAGGAAGCATGTAAAATACATTACAGCATCGGACACTGCTATTTTTGGGGAACAAGATGTATTCACGGAGATTCAACAGGTTTATGATCATCCATTCAAAGGGGATAAACCACAATGGGAAATCCTTGTGATCCCTAGCTTTAAATATGATGATCAAGTCAATAACAATAATTCCAATAAGTGAGAGGGTCTTTAGTGATTTATTTATTGATTCATTGATTTGATAGAATATTCAGTTCGGAATTTGAACCACATCTAAGAAAATCACATTATGCCTTTATTGTCCGTATGCATCACTGCATAATGGTTTGACAGGATTTTAAATTATTATACTTTTTAATCAAATGTGAATGTAGGATGGGATCAGTGCTGGAAATGCATTGCAGCATTATATGGCGGATGCTCCAATTAAATTAACTGTAGATCCTTTATGTTCTTCACATAATCTTGGTTTTTGGAAGACGTTAGGAGCTTACCTTCAAGTTTTCACAGTTGGTCCAAGATCCTTCTTCAAAGTCCTATTTTTGGATGAAACAAATTGTTTTCATGGACTTCAACTAACAGGGCCCAAGAAAATTAAATGGTCCCGTCAAGTACGCTTGTTTGTGAAATGTATAATTAAAATCTAATGTTGATTCATGCAGATCAATGTTGAAGCCTTACGTAAAGTTAAGGAAAGGACAAAAACCTCCGTTACAGCCGTACTTACAGCATCCCTTGGTGCATCAATACGAAGTTTAGCTTTGAAAAAAGGATTGCAATGTCCAACACAAGTCCATGCTTTTCCAACGATTGGTATTTTAAGCAGTTTGATTATTTTTCGGTATTTCAAGTTCAAGAAAAATTAATTCTCAGGTATTCTACCCTTCC
>JAAOWG010000630.1:0-13815 GCA_036491945.1 Paranurophorus simplex
ATGTTATTTCCTGGAAATTTAATCAGAAATTGACAACTAGGGGTTGAAGTTGACAATTGCATCTAACCTACATTACAATTGAACTTTCGGAAGAACCCCTTTTACTTTTATATTGCTTTTTGACACACAATGAGGTTTATGATGGACCTTTGACTTAAAAACATTTAAAACATTCAATAATATGATACACAAAATAAAAGTGTGAGGGGATTCAAGCAGTTGAACCCACTTACTAATTTGTTTAGTTTAAATTTGATACAATTTTATAAACAAGGCCCATTGTTGGTTCACATTTCCATACAATTATAAATGAAGAGTTTACTTAAATGTAATTTTTATGTGTCAATTAAGATATCTGATGCTTTCTTTGGTATTTCAAATTCATTAGTTGAGATCATTTTCTTTGACCTTCCCAAAGTTAATTTGTAACTTAACACTAATTATATGAACATCTGTAATCTGTGCTAAAATTGAATGAGTACTGGAGCAGGAACAGTAGAAGAGGTCACTGCGGATCTTACAGGAATAAACTGATCACAACAGATTCAGAAATGTAGCGAATTTGTTACTAAAGTTTGTAGCAAATTGTCACCCTCCCAAATTTTCTAGTACATGTATATACATGTACACAAATTGACTCCAAAATATGCAGGACATGAATATATATGTAAAAACAAATATATGGACTATCAGATTTGCAGTACATGTATATACATGAAATTGTAAAGATCGATATCAAATCAATTACTACGTATAATGTACATGTAATGTACATGTGTGGGTTTGATATTTCAAAGGGTGTTATTAGATCAATCTATTTACGCAAGGATGGACGGACAGAGAGACCATTCATATAAAATAGTCCCTTCGCTCCGCTACTTAATAAGTGATTAAATTACCTGACTCCTACATAAATACGTCCTTGTTGTTGTCTTTGTATTGGGAGTAGAAATATTAAATATTTATAACTCTGTCAGTGTCAATATTTTTATGAATCAACAATAATAAGCATTGACCAATGGTTTCGAATAATTTTAAAAAGCAAGAATTAACTTTTTTTGGTAAATTTTCCATTTAATTGGGACGCCTACAGTTCAAATTAAATCGGGGAAAAACGTCTTCAAGACCAAAAGTCTTTGAATGGCAGATTTCATATATGCAAATTGTAATTTCATGGGAAATGACACGTTCTACACATTGCGTATTTTTGAATAGCAATTTATGTAAATTGGAGCAACAAGTTTTGAACAACGTTGTAAAGATTGATGAGAAAACGTAATAATTCTCTAATATTGTGACAAGATGAAAGTATATAAAGGCCGTGGAAGAGGAGAAATCAGAAGCACTTCCATTTCTAACTCTTTTTTTTCACCACAAAGTAGCCCTTCAAATAAACCCATCCATCAATCTAAATTTATAGTTGTCGAAATAAAAGTTTGAAATCAAAAACACAAGAGGTGAGTTTACTTTTCCAATTTTCTGCATCTGCACCCAATATTTTTGATATAAAATGTCGATAAAGAATTTCTCACTTATCCTGACTGTCAATCCAAAGTTCTCAGACTTTGGTTGACCTACAAATCAGCTCTTGAGTTGAAAATGTTATGGGAAAAGTTTGTAAGTTTGTGTTACAAGCTTTTTTTAAACAGCTTTAACTGGGAAATTGAGACAATCGTTTGACAGTTCCTTTCCTACGTTCTTTTTATAGAATTTTAATTACCATCAATATGTCCTACCGCATTTTAAAACAAATTTTCCATTGCTTTGTGTATGTAGTAGTGTAATTGGATTGGATCAAATTTAGTGTTTAGCCCATTGGTTTATTTATAAACCCGTTGTTCTAGTTTCATTAATTAACGAGTATAAATGTGGGTAAGAGCTGAAATGATTAATCTTGAATAGTTGATTCGGATTTTATCAGCTCAAGTTTCACCCAAGATATGCATTGCTCATGTGAACTATTAAATTTCAAATTGGAGTTTGATAATTGATAATGGAGTGCATGGATTCTTACGGAACATTGTTGAATGTCAATTTGACACTTTCACTTTGGCTCATATAACTTTAAACTGATCCATTGCCAGTTAAGGATTTACAACGTTGGAGCACTATTATATAAGTCTCTCATCATGCCACCAAGTTGAGATTTTCTACGAGGAAAAAACGCTTAACCTAAGCCAAGACTTTTCAAAGAAATCCTTCTCCTTTTAATCATAACTATTAATTAACCACAATTCTGAGTCTCATTATCTCATCACATCAATAGTGCTTTTAACTCTCAACCCTATTACCTATTAGAATGATGTAACAATGCAATACATTTCATTTGAATACCTTGAACTTTATAAATTCCAATCATCCACCGTCAGCTTGTTGCTATTACGCAGAATTATTTAGAATTGGATGAATGGATGGTTCGATAATTTAAGGTTAATATACTACCTTAACCTATTCTTCAAACACTTGGGTGGTTTCATTATCATTTGCAGCTCTATCAAGTTTTTACGTTCTTTTACTCCGTAGTTGTGAATTACATAAAAGAATGAAGATCCCCTTGCTCATCAAGTTTTGAGCCCATCCTCCAAATTTGATAACCTTAAGTTGGGGCTTCAAATCATTTTTTCTGTATTTTACAAGTTTTCATTGGGATTGAGAAATAATGAAAATGAGTGACAGAGTCTTCATCGTTTGATAATATTATCCGGCTAGACAGAATATGAACTCTACTCTTTATATGCCTTGTTGGGGATTCAATGAGGAGATTTAAAATACAACTTGTTGCTTCATATAAAGATTGATAGGATTCACATAAAGTGACCGCTTTACCTTGTCCCATGTCTGTACGAGAGTTTCAATGACCTCGTCCCTTATTTCAAACGCTACAGCATTTTGTGTTTCCTTTTCATTCACCCCTTTTTCTCAAATACAATCATCTTTTGATCCCGTATTGCGTATCTTCATTATAATTTAAATGTACAAGACAATGAGCTCTTGGAATCATCTCGTGATGCATCGAGTGGGATAAAAAATCCTGTTTTCTCAATGGATTTAATTTAATTTCTGATTTGAAGCCAATTTTAGACAAGTACAATGAGCATGAAAGGACGTTATATACAGGGAACATCTTTCCTGTAGAATAACGCAATAACTTATCAATTACTGTATTCATAGCAGTGAGAACTGTTCCATCAAATTGTTGAGGTCAAATATAACTTCAGCATTTTTCAATCAAATATAAAGCGAATGAATGATGAGGTTTGGTGTGATAACGTGCTCTGTCGCACATCTTAAAATGTTTTATCGCTATTTAATTAATAATTAAAAGAAATAGAGTGAAAGGACAAGTCCATGGGTTGCTTAGCTCTTTGGAAAAGGTTAGCAATGGATTCCCAACAATTAGTCTAGACATAACAAGGCACGTGCGATCTGCTGCATTATAATTCACTCTTATCGTCTCAATTTTATGCTGATTCAATCCCCATCTTCAATTTCTTAATTACCTTTAATCCTATTCTTTTGCAAGCGTACATTGGACTTACCCCAAGGACGGGCTTGGTTAAAGCTATAATTATTTTATTACTTGTTGAATCCAGAGGTGAATCCATTCTGAGTCATGAAAGGTAGGATGAAATAGAACAAAGCTGTAAATCCGTCTGTACAGCGTCTAGAATTTGCTCAATAAACTCAACAATGGTAAAAGGTGTAGGGACAAAGCTATTTGGAAACTGCAGCATTCATTGTCTTGAACAAAAAGGGTTCAATAACCAAATTACGTTTAAATGCCAAACTTAAAATTTTAACAATCAATAAACCAAAAAAGCATGTCATTTTTAAGTCTAGTCAAATATACCTATGCACTCTGTCTCAATCTTTTTAAAGCAACTTCAAGATGATTTGAGAAATTTAATTTCCATTGCAACGTCATATAGCCCGAGTCAAAGTGTTATTCCGCGTTATTGGCTCGGGCTAAAATGTTTGCTAAGATCCAGGATTTTCATGGAATTATTGATTACCCCTCAAAATCTAGGACAAGTAGTTAATATTTTGCAAAAGTCGGCAGAAATAATGCTGCAAAAGTAAGCATCCAGAAGAACAATTGTTCTCCTTAACCTTTGACATTTGCACATAAACTTTTAATTACTTTTAACTGGTAACTAAAAATATCCTGATTCTGTTACGTGTGTGAAAATAAATTGTTCCAACCCTTGTAAATTTCAGGAATTAATTATTTGTGACCTAGTTCCCAAGATTGGTTTTTATTCCAGTCTTAAACATTTTCATTATAACTTTTATAATTCCTTTTGTGGGTCTTTATTTCCCAACAGCCTTCATCCCACAAGCAATTGAAACTAAAAATATTCGGCCTCTTTAGAAACAATCTTTAAAGCAATTTTTCCTCCATTTCCAATATGCCTCAAGTTATTTTGAACATGTAACTAAAACCTTGAACATATCTCCAAGTAATTTGAACGCCATGCTCTTGAGATTAATGGGGATTTATCAAATGTATCCAGAATCTAGTTTTTACCAGTTCCAGACGCCTCGCTGTCTCTCATCTCCTAAGAAGTATTTCCATTTGTAACCTAAATGTAGTGGAAATTTTACATGTTCCACAACCTTTGTAATTTCATGCTAAACATAGATAAGCACTTAGAAATGAATGAAATTGGAATATTTCTCAAGGAAGTTCAAGCTAAATCAAACCCTTCCATGAGCCAAAGTACATAAGACTTCCAAAGGGTTGTGAAAAGCAGTTGAACAATCCTCCATAATTTCCTTCTCTCTTTAATTATTTTAAAACTATTGCCTTAGATTTAACTAGTTACGTAATTGAATGGATTCCTTGTACTCATCTTTTATGATGAGGTGTGCAAAATGATTTGATTTCAATCACTTGCCCAAATCTCAGCTAACTAACCAAAGCGTTGTGTCATCAATTTCAAAAAAAAGACCTGATCCCTCTCATCCTGTTTCATTCATCAAACTAATCTTTTTTTGTATAATTTATATAATACCCCGTAAATATGACCTTTGCTCTTCATTTTCCATTAAACTAATCAACCCATGTTTACAAAGCAAATAGTAAATGAGATCGGTATGATTCAATACTTTCTCCAATTTATAATCACATGATGTGTCAATTCCATTGAATGAAACGTGCAATATCATTAAAATTTACAACCGATTCAGGTTATCTTGTGATTTGTGATAAACTTCATACATTTCCTAACCTCATTATTGATTTTTAATTCCTTCAAAAAAGTTTCAGATTCGTTCCTTTTCCATCTCATCTTATTCTCACCCACTCCACGTTTTGATTAGGGTACAATATAAATAGCTGGGCAATTGAGAAGGGATATAAAACTACCACTGCTTAAAAGTCAACTCAGATTCAACATTTCAACTCATTCAACAGATAAAACTCAAACCACTCACACAACCTCTTGAAAGAAAGAAAGTTGGTACAACTTTTGATTACACAAGTGTCAACTTTATTTACATTTTTTTTAATAAAAAGGTACATTTTATATTTCACTTACATTTCTTAAAATTTCCTCATCTCTCCTCACCCACTCTTTGTCGAAATCGTTTGAGGATGTATTAAGCATGAGAAATGTCCTTGATGTCATGTTATTGCGAAATTAGGAGGCAACTTGAGACGCCAGTTTACAGATACTCATTTTCTCGTTTCAGATAACCCCCCACTTAACTAAAATGAAGACAATTGGGAAAACAAGCTGGGTCTTGCTTTTTGCATTGTTTCTTATTCTATCGGAAGTTGAAGCAAGGCCTAAAAGAATCAAGGTAAGAATCATATGGAAATCCATCAAGATATTTCAATTAATACTAATATTTTACAGGGAAAAGGGAAAAGAAGATCGGATCCTATTTTATCCAATGCTGAAACCATGTTTCCATCAAGTAAATACTAATTTAAAATAATGCATTATCTCTAGCCACTAATGATAATTTCCTTAGATTTAGAGGCGGATCCAGTTGTTGAGATTAACAATGGAGATTTGAAGCTATCCGAAACCCCTTCAAGATTTAGCAACAAGTGGTTGGAACTTGATCGAATAAATTCCGGGGATATAAGTCTCCCTTTAAATTCGGATCTAACACTTGAATGCAATGCTGTGGGGTCACCACCCCCCCACGTCTACTGGCTAAAGGATGGCAAACCCTTGGAACATGTAAGAGAATGAATGAAAGTGTGAGCCTGTCTTTAATTTCCTCATTTGTACATATATTAGGATATATCTCCATACGGTATGAATCAAGTCTTTGGATGGGACCAATTCCTTAACAAAGATTCCACCCAATTTTCAATGGCAAATGTAAAATCCAAGTTGCCTCTTCGATGCCTTCGTCTTGAAGATCAAGGAGAGTACACTTGTGTCGGAGAAAATGAGGGAAGGAAACTAATTGCCTCTTCAAAAGTCACTATTGATGGTGAGTTGGATTACTTTTCAAAGAGAAACTACAGATTTTCCATTATTTATTTATAGAGTCCTTAAGCATGGAGTCAAGGGATGGTTGCGGGATCCTTCAGTATGCAAAAAAAGGGAAAATCATCCAACCCGCATTTATAATGTCTTATGAATATCTTCATATGGAGACCATAGGGAATGATGTGATCCTCAAATGTCACACCGTCGGAAGGCCTAAGCCTCTCGTTACATGGGTGGACTTTGAAGGGAACACGATTTCATCAGGAAAGAAATTCAGGATCACAGAGTCTGGTTTGGTGATTAAGGATTTGAGCTGGAAGGAAATGGGGGAATACACTTGCAGGGCTGAGAATGAATTTGGAAGTGATGCAGCATCAACATTTCTTTATCCCTTGCTGGTAAGGATGGATTGCAGTGCATTATAATATGTACTATTAAATACTTTAATTTTCAGAATGAGTCCAAAACCAGGTAAAAGTGTGGGAGTGTGGGGATCTTCCCTAAAAATCTTTGGACCTCACTTGATTTTACGATTACGAGTATAAAGTATCTGTAGCATTGCTAGTCATCCATTTAAACAAAGAAAATACAAGTTATTGTAGTTGCAATTATAGCAGGGGGTATACAGGTTGTGAAATTCAACGTATACTTTACTGATTTCTTTTAAAAAAAATTATAAATATTGTGGAGAATAAACTCCATCAATTATTTCTACTACTATTCAGTATTACTTTTTAGGGCTTTAGGTTTTTATTCTCTTTGGATATTTTAGTCACTTTAGGGCTCAAGGTATTTTTATATCTGTCTTTTAATTATTTAACTTAGTTTCCACATTCCATTAGTTTTCTCATTTTTAACCAACTTTTACATCTTACAAGGCTATAGATCAATGGATAATAATAAAGGTTTTTATTTACTCAATAAAAATTATTAAATTTAAATCCTTCACCCATGATTATTTTTATAATGCATTTTGGCTATGCAAGCTCAAAACCTTTGCATTCATTTCACACTGGGCTTTTTTAAAGTGGATGAAATGTTTTATTGGGTGGCTTCCATCCAAAAAACCTTGGTTAACAATCTTCTTGCTATTCCATCCATTGGATTTCTCATTTGTTTAGCTAGAGCCGTTAATAAAGTTTAAATTCAGAGTTGAATTTTGTTTTCGTGAGAAAGTGTTGAGGAAATGTCAAGCAGAAATGTAAATCAAGGTGAAATTGATGGTACACAGATATGCTCCAACTTTCATAAAGGAATTAATGATTGTAGATGAAATGAATCCTTGTGATGAATTCTTCCGTAACCTTTTTCCCCTCGGTTGTCCTGAATTTACGACATATTCTCTGCAAAGGAAGTGGGTTAAAAATCTTATCGAGTTATTATAAGAGTTGTACTTTAGGGAATTGCAAAGTTGTTGGCAACTTGACTTGGATGATTCTTTTACACCACAACATTTTAATTGTATACATATTCTCTAGTCAGTTGGTTCATTGGGTTTTGAAGCAACTACTACACATTCATTTGAAGGAAACAAGAGTTTTATAATTCCAAGGGAGGATTCCCCAGAGAAAATAATTAATTGGCAATCAATTATCAATATGTAAAGTCCATGGAATTTGGAATACGGATAAGACCCGTGCTTTTATTCCGGTGGAAATGAGTAGAGCCGTCCTCATTTAGTTGTTTTTACTTGAGTCTAATTAAAAGTGTTGAGTCTGCTAGCCTACGTTCTAGCATCTCTTCAATATTTTGTATTGGATGGGTGGAAAAAACTGTAATCGATTTGTAGATTATGCACAAAAGTAAACATGGAAAGAACACAGTTCTACTCTCGTGTTAATGGAAAATATTACTAATCATTGTGCATGCAACATTGCTCGTTGAAACATTAGAGTTGAGTGACTAGTGAAAGGAGGTGGACATAATAAGACTGACCAAGAGATTTGCTATATTCCCTGCATTCTCTCAGGAAAATTAACATTCAATTTAATCTATCTTTGAATAAGTCTACACCCAAGTCATTAGAGGGCAAGGATTTACTTGAATCTAAAAAATAACATCAACTTTCCAGAAATCAACGGCAACATGAGGTAAGGTTTTTGTTTTCTAAGAACCATCAAACCCACGCGTGTAAGGAAAGCTATGCATTTTGATCAAAAGGCTTTATTAGAGAAGAGAACCTCATCCGTTAAGTGAATTTGGAATTTTAAAAGGATATAAACTCGGATTCACTGTGTAGATGGCAATGGATTGTGATTTCCGGAGTGAAAGTTGGGTAAAAAAGAATTCTCAATTCCTCCCATCAGCACTGAGCAGTCTTATATTTTTAATGGGAATGGAAATTAGTTGAAAACCTTATCCTTTCAAAGAGCATTATTAACAAGTATCAAGAGGTTTGATCTATAACTCTATTTTTAGAAATTAAGTGCTTGCGCAACTTGATAGAGATTTAGAATGCGGAGCTTGACCCCACACGGTACTTATACAATGGACCTGTTGATTTAGCTATGAACTTACTTATCCTTTGGTTCATTACCTCTGGTGGTGATAATTCTTTATAATTTATTCAATTATAGATCCAACATTGTACTTTCTCTTCCAAGACTATTTTTATCCAAACATCAATTTTTAATACTTTGAGGACGCTTGAGAGAGCCTACAAAATGTAAAGCTTTAATTTTATACTTCTCAATTTACAAAGCCCGTAACAACTCCTGTAGCAACCTGTTGCTTCTTTTTTTCTCTTACACATTGGACCGAGGTTGGAGTTTGAGAATAAAGAAAGTTATTAAGAGATGGAAAACTAATCTTCATCTTAAAAAGGGAGACATGGGCTCATTCAAGCTTTTGCTCCCAGCATCCCAAAAAGGAAGTGGAGGAAATGCTTTGATGAATAAACCAACGTCCAAGTATTTGAATAGTACATAAATCATTGCAAAGAATTGGGATTGATTGAGATTCTCAGATTGAGTTGTTAAAAAAACCTAATGCCCATCATCCCCTTAAATCCTGCTCCTTAAAATTAATGAAGTTCTGAAAAAAATGATAAATACATTGGATATATATTCATGTAAAATGTCAGGAAACCTTGTTCAGTTACATGGGAGTTTTCACAAGCTACAATTCCGCCTGTAATGGATGAGAAAGCGTTTAAAGCTCAAACCCGGGTGGTTAGAGTTGGTCCACTAACTAATACTTGGAGAGTGAAGAAAGAATCCGAATTCCGGATTGTGTTTTCGGTTCGGTTTAGTCTGGTCTAGCCCTTGTGAAAGATAACAACTCACATAAACCTGATTGTTTCACTTTCCCCACATTGTAGGCAAGCGTTATCATTAAATAGTGTCCAGCTTTTGTTCAAGTTTTTTGGAGACGTTGTCAATTTCCCTTTCACAAAGTGATTAAAGTTTTTTTAGCGTACTCAATAAATTTGGTAAAATACGGAAATCCAATTTATTGGAATCCTCTTCCCTCAACTACATGAATTCCTTTTCTCTCTCTCTCTCTAGTTTATGTTGCTCAAGAAAATCTCCTTTTGTTTTGGAGTGAAAGCACATATTTAATTAGTTATCAAGGGAGGATGTCAAACATTGAATTCCAATGAATCCCTGATCCTAAGCATCCAAGCACGTTTTTCTAATATAAATAAAACGTGGACAAACTAATAGTCTCATCTTGTTGCCAACAAGACGCTATTATTCATTCCCTTAATGATTCAATCATTAAAAACTTTAGAGGGTATAGAGGATAATGGTCATGGATCAGACCTTCAGCTTTGCAGCACTTTATTAAAAAAAAGTATCATCACTCATTGACAGGGATAAGTTTGAAAAGAAAGTTGTGTAGTACGAGAAATATGAGGAGGCCCATTTTGGGTCATGGTCTGTGACCCGGTTCAGCTAGTTATGATAAAGAAATCATTGTTATATCATCAGAGATGTTTCACTCCTTTCACAACTTTACAAGTTACTCTCTAACATGCACTTTACTTTTATTACAAATGGACTACCCATAAATTTTGGGGAAATACTTTCTCCACATTTAAGCATTCATTGAATGCAGTGTCAGAGTTAAAAGGTAATTAAACTCTTTGTTTAGCCTATGCCCCACATTCCCCAGTATATGTTACAAACGCCAAGAGATTATTAGGACGAAGGGGGAGGGGGATTCTGGATAAAAAAATATAGAACACAAGATGTGAATCTGTGAAAGCTGTTTAAGTATCATGTTGTAGGATTCTTACAACACTTTTTCCTCTAGTCCATCTCACTGAATGCATCGCATCAATGGACAACTTTTATCATAAATCTTTGTACTCAACAGCATCACAACTTTTCTTCCATTCACATCCTGCCTTGTCTCAACTTACAGGATGGCATTTTAACAGATTTAATCCTTCCTCCTCTTCAGCCCCACTTTCACCAAAGAATCGAACTCAAAAGGAACTTGCAAATTAATATTTCCGTATTTTATCAACCAGTTCTCATTTCAATTTCCTTCCGGGAGCTTGATTTGTACTTAAGCTAATGAAACAAAGACTTTGATACTTTCCCTAATAATGACCAATGCTCAAATTTTTAAAGGAGTTGAAACTCCCAAGTCTTCCCAACCCCTTATGGAGGAAATCAAGGGAAAAGTGAAGTGTATGGCTTAAATTTTATTATTAAAGTGAAAGTGATTTGGGATTTACTCAAAATGGAAGGTAATTCAAACATTTATAAAAAGGAGAGCTTTTTGGTCAACCCTTTATATCCAATTGTGTATTGGGTAAATCAAAGTATTTATATGAAACTCTCCAAATCTTGGCAACGGCATATTTTTCAAGCTCAATTCTAATACTATTAAATTAGTCACGTAGTCTATTGCAACAGCCATTTGATTTGATATTACTTGGGAAAAGGATGAAAGGATGGAAGAGTGGGTAATCGATTAATGCATTTAATCACTTGTTTGATACTGAGGTTTCTAATGTTTATTATTAGAAATACTAAATAATTCATCATCTTCTTCAACGTTGTGCGTGACATTACAGGTTTTTATTTAATCTTCAAAATTTTTATTACTTGGAGAAAGTTGAGTTGGATTTGGCCACCTCATTTTTCCCCAAAAAAAACTTTTCAATTCTCAACTCACGCCCACCACTTTAGACAATTGAGCCCAACTTATCTTATTCTGCATCACAACCCAAAAATCTAAAGTTGAGATTTTTTTGTAAATAAAAATCCATCAAGATGAGTTTGTAGCTTTCATCCGCTCCATAAAATTTGGTCAGTTTTGACCAACAGTTCTCATATCTATCTACAAGGTTGGTACACTTTACGTTATAAAATTCACAAATTTTTATGCTTGGTTGATTTACAAAGATCTGGATTAAGAGGGTTGATGTTTATAAAAACTTTGTGATTTAATAATTTACAAACTAAAATATTTGAGTTTATTATCAACCCCCATAGGAAAGTAGCCCTTCTTCTTCTTCTTGAGCATTGAAAGGATTGGGATAATGTCTGTATTCCGTGGTTTCTGAATATTTATCTCTTCCATTAAGCTAAGAAGAATTTTCGGTCTGGTGGCTGAGATGGCTACATGAGTGGCTTAGTTTTTTGACTTTTCGACAATTTGCAAATGCTCTGTTTGTTGAGATTTCAAGTTAACTGCACATATATCCTTCGTCTCTGGTTTTTGTTGGCAATCTGCCCTCAACTCCAGAAACTCCGGATAAAAGCCCAACAAAATATTCAAACGTTTTACAAATATACACAAGAACGAGAGAGAGAAGTTAGGTTAGAAATTTTATAGTCTTGAGTGAATCTCTTGTTGAGATTCTGAGACAGAAGGAGTTAGGTCCAAAACGAAACTGGGATTAATAGAAAATGCTCCCAATGGACAATTATATTACTTTCTCTCACTAGCACAATTATTATCATCCCTGGAGAGTTGGGTTGTTGCAGGAAATTATTAGAATCACAAAGAATTTTTTCATGCAGTTTGAAGGAGTTGGGTGGTAGCATTAGTTTCCAACTTCTACTCATGGATGAGAAATAAGGTTATTCATGGGCAAACTCAAAAGTAGAGAAGAAAGTAGTGTGATGTGATATATGTGATTTAACCAAGCGATATCAATATAAAGTTAACTCAAATGGGATGATCTTGAACCAACTTTCATCCTTACAGTACCACACATGCAATAAAGCCAATAGCATCCTTATCACTCCTTTTTCCTTAAAAATCCTTCATCCTTGTAATTGTTAAAAAACTAAATGGTGTGTTGTGGTGGCTAAAAAGCTATTGGCAAATCTCAAAGGAGGCTAGCATGAGTTTGTAATATTCCCTTAAAACAACACATTCCCCAGAAAAAAAAAGATGTAATGTACATGGTAAAGAGAGGATTACATAAAAGATTTAGAGGAATAGAGAAAAGCTGGGTAAATCAAGTAAATGCTAAAAAGTTCACATCATCTTTATCTCCGTCCCTTTGCTTACGGCTATCAATGCAACTTTTCCCATTTGAAATTTTTATAAATAGTTCTATTTGTAACTACCCTTCATCTTGAATAATTTGGGATAAATCTGCTTTGAATGTAAAATTCCTTTGTTCAATCCATCTTTCTTCCAATTTCCGGAATAAAAAGTGGCAGCATTATATATCTTCTTTTTCCTTCTTGAAATGACTATCGTTTATAGTTGAAAATCAAAGATTTTCCTGGGCCTCAACCCATAACAAAAAATCCTGAATCCAGAGATTTTCCTCTTCTCATCCCCTTTATGAGTTTTGTATAAAAAGTAATGTACAATAGAGTACAAAGAAGGCATTACTTTTGATATATTGTGATAAAAATCAAAGATTTTTGATCAAACAGCATACATGCAATACAGAGGGTGTTCACTGATTATAGCAATAGTAACCCCATCGTCTAGTTTGCGAACGGCTTATTCAAACGGCACCAAATTTAATACGCATAATTTGGAAGCTATTACCTTTGTATATACCAAGTTTCAAATTTCTATATGAAATATTGGGTCCCAAAATTAATCCCAAAGTTGAGGTGTCATTCAGAGGGCTTTCCGAAGCCAAGTTCAGCCTTTCCGTGATCAAAACGGAACTAAAAAAATCCGGAACTGATCTTAATGTGTCAACAATACGTCTTTTTATCAATTGTAAACTAAAAAGACGACAGGCAGTTGCATCTGATCAACCTAAAACAAATAATCTCAACCTCTCTAAAAATAAGAATTCTTCCATTTTTTAAAAAATTGATTGTCTGACGGATAAGGAGAATTTTCCGAGCCAAAGAATGATCGTAAAGCAATGTCAGATCCCTCCTGGATGCGTTACATCGAGATTTTAAAAAAATCATCCAAAGGAAAG